>JASANA010000980.1:0-71157 GCA_030248095.1 Ptycholaimellus sp. GST1_10
AGTCATTGAATCACGAGGGGACAGTCGCACACCATCAACTGCAAAATATTCAAAGGTACTGTCAGAGGCAAAGCAGAGAAAAGTCCCCATCATAAAGATTGATCGACAATAGCAATGTTTTTCACGCACCAATAGCATATCACATTTCGGACGTTGTAGAATAAAGGCATTACAATAAGCCAGCCAATGCATGAATTTATATGATTCATTGGCATTCATTGTGAGAATGGATTTTCCATTATCTAGAATGCTTATAGAGCTTAGTGCATCATCACCCAATTTACAAAACCCGACTTTTAAATACCTTGAGGTATTTTTCAGGGGTTTAAATTCACATCCAACTATACCTTCATCTTTCTGCTTTAGACCAAAAATTCCATCTCCTAGCAAGTTTAGCTCCAAGTTTAGTTCTTTCAGTTCATGTGAAATTTCATTAATTCCACTCATGTTCCCAAACATATTTTTCCCAAATATATGTTTTATTTGAAAGTTTATAGCAAGTAATGCTGAAAATGTAAGTGATAAGAAAATAAACTGGAGCATTTTTATGATATTTTTTAGATATTTTCTATTTTTTCTTGTATGGGGTTTACAATCACAAAGTCCATCAAAAGAGTTTAGGTGTCTAGTTTCCATTTTATCAGAGTTTAGGTGTCTAGTTTCCATTTATTTATGTGTAATGGAGTGTTTTGGGTTGAAATGAATGCCTTTATTTGAACACTTATCACAGCCAGCCCAATGATGAGTATAAACAAATGATGAGCATAATGATATAGGTATAAATGGTGGATACTAGCCCTACTCACCAATATATACCATAATATTCCCCCAAGGGGAGGCGGCGCTGATGTGGGGTAAGTTTAGTAGATGGAGCTATCACGCACCTCATCCTGTGCTTGGTAGGTGTATGGTTTGGCCATGATGTCTTCACGGGAAACATAGAGCACCTCCCCAAACCGGTTTACAAAACAGCAGCTGAAAAAAAAAATCACCTGATCCAGGGTGAGGGAATTAGGTAATACAATTTTTACCAAAGCCAGTGATTCAGCAAATCCATCACTAGTCACATGGTAAAAATTGGAATACCCATTCAGCCATTGTGAAGGGATGGAATTGGTAAATTGAGTCTAATTTACACATTGGCAGTGAATGGTTTTTAAAAACTCCATTCACAATCCCCTGAGTAAATTAGACTCAAATAGCCACTTTTCATTGTCGTAGACGGCGTAGATCATGTTGTCTCGGCGGCCTTCAGCAGGGTCTCCCTGGCGGAAGATGAGCACCCGTGTGGCATCACGATACAGACGCTGTTATCCCGTGATTAGTATTAAGAGACTTTTCCTCTTAAGACTATATCAAGAGATACCTTTCTTGGCCCCTCCAGATTGTCCTTCTGGATTGCCTCCTTGGCCTTTTTAGCCTTGTTTGGCTTGTGGTGCAGCTCCATGTCCACTCCAGCCTCCCTCTGAAATTTTTCACACCATAATTTTTTTTGATTTCAAGTAGAAAAAACCAGGTATTTGTCAGCTGATGAGAGGTTCAGAGACTTGCTGATGCAGTGGGCAAAGGCCATGTCCACCATGTCCTTGTCATCAGCTTTGAGAGGGCAGGAAGTGGCTCCATTACACATGCGGCCAAGTTGGTAATGGGTTAAAGTAATTTTGAATTTTCCATCATCGCCAGACACAATTACATTAATCTTATCTGTTGTTGATTTTTCTTGATCCATTTCAAAATTTAAACCTGAAAAAATATATTCCCAATTCATTGGTTTAATCTTAGGTACACAATAAAATATACCATCAACACATTTATGATAGGGTCTACCTCTTTTAGATATATCAACCTCTTTTGAACCATGGTAGGGGTCATGTATTGTTAACATATAGTCATAATTTTCAATAGCTACACCCCAAATTCTTTTATCCAATTTCAAACAGTACCACCGTAAAGGAACAAAATTCACCATGGTTACCTGTAGGTAAAGGTGGTGGAGGATTTTATATTGTTGCTTATATATTTAGTTAAGACTTTATTAGATAAATAAATAAATAAATAAATAAATAAATAATAAATAAATTTATTTAAATAAACTTTTTAATAAAAATAACAAAAAGAAAAGTTTCGATAATGAAATGTACAATGCAAATTTATTAGCAAACTAAATAATTTTTAAGAAATTTTCTTGGCCAATGCTCAAGGCAATCCATTTTTGGGAGAAAAGAGATTTACTTTTGGACTGCCGATGGTACCAGTTATTTTCTAAACTATAAAAGCACGAAAATAAAAAAGAATGCCTGAGAAGAATTCGAACCTGCTAGTTTCATTCAGCAGTCCAATCGCTAACACCAATACACCTCTGGTGCATATGGCTCCTTAGTTTAACTGAACAGTTATGAAGAATTAGAAAAATTGAAGCTCCCTGTGACGATCTAGAGCCTTATCAAAATTAAGATCTAGCAATAACCCCGAAACGCACACCTAGGTCGAAAACAGGGGCTGGGCGCTGACGGTTTGCTTCGCTCCCTCGCGCCAGCCCAATTAAAATGTTGGCAATAAGCGTTTATCCAAATCTCATCAAATCGTACAAATTCCAATTCATAGTTTGAGCTTAATTTCAGGCCAATAAATTTGAATTTTTTTGCAAATCTATTCTCAAAGATTTTCTTCAAGACATGTCTCATTCGATATTTTTTAATGAACTCGTCGAGTACTAGTGGATATCCTTCGCAAAAAAATATAATTACCGGGGGGGGGGAACGAAGTCTTCGTCTTTTTTTAATATACCATCCATTAACTTGGCACAGATTTACTGTAGAACGATAAAAACTGGTACAGAGGTACACCCAATAGTGGACGTTGTACCCCTATAATTTTTGACAAAATATTAATTATTGAGCTCTCAGCGCTGAATTGAAAAATTGGTGCAGTTTGTATCTTTAAACATAGGGTTTTGAATTTCTGAAATGCAGTGATTTTACAATTTTGAATGCCACAGAGTCAATAATTATTTTAATTACTCGCCGTTTTAGGACATCATAGAGGATAACTAGGGCTAATTTGTGGCCAAGTTTCGTAAAAATATATGCACCCATCCTTGAGTAAATATTGAAAATGGTTTGGACGAAGACTTTGTTCCCCCCCGGTAATATCAATTCTATAACCTCTCATTGTTCCCGTCGGTGTAAGCTCGTGATGACCATAGCCTTGCAAAAACATCCGTGAAAAACGCCATTGGCACAAGCAATTAATAAAAACTCTCTTTTGTATTATGTACTTTTTCTAAGAAACTAATTTTGTCAAAGCTAAAAGGAGGCATCAATTCGGTCCAAAGTGAGAGCAAGAGTACAGAACACCTGTGTGAGCTTCCACGGTGAATAGATGCAGAAACGCAAAGAAGAGTATCATGGCTGTACAAAACAGGGCAATGAGTCTCTCAGTAGAAGCGTCTGGTCATTTTCACAGCGGAGATGGCCTCTTTGACTATCTCTTTCCTCCACCAGCCCACCTTTCCTCATTCGCTTCAGCGTCAAAAGGTCATCTTTTATTTTCTGGACTAGGACATAATATGTTGAAAAAGTCTCTAGAACTATTTCCACCATCATTTCAATCAATGTTTCTAATTGAAATGTTTAATTTTTATTTTAATTGTTTTTAATTGCTGCTAAATAAAGATGACAAGGTAATATCGGCTCTCGCCAATAGATGCGCGGCCTGGAAGCTTCACAAACTGTCATGTTTCATTTAGGGCGATTTTCAAATATTATTTCTATTTCGCTTATTGACATTCATGACATTCAAGTTCAGAAAAAATTGATTTCTGAGGTATTCTAATAAAAATAATGTTACAATTAATGAAAAAATGTACTTTTCGAAAAATTTTAGAATTTTCGAGGTTTTTTGACCATAAATCCAGAACGAATGAAAATTACGCCAAGCGCAGAAAAACGTCCCGAGCCACCACCCAGACAGACCTTCATGCAAACGTTCAGCCAATTTCGTTGAAAAACCGAGGAGTATGGGCTCTGGAACCACAAACTCATATATATATATATATATATATATATATATATATATATATATATATATATATATATATATATATATATATATATATATATATTATATGCGGACAGACCGACGAAAAATGGGGTAACAGTATAAGCCTTGGCCGCCCGCCGCTCCGCATGCTAGGCTACGCTCCGGGGCCTCCGCACCCATGCCCTCCGGCCTCCGGAGCTCTGACTGCCCTGCCCTCCGCGGCGGGCGGCCTGCGGCCGCGCAAAAATAAAGCTTTGAAATTCTAGCGCTTAGTGCACCTGACAGAGGTCTGACACCTGACAGCGCATCATCCTGTTGGTTTGGATTTATTGTTTTGGAGGAACAATGTCAAGAATGGAAGCGCCGCCGAATAGGGTACTGGATTCTTCAGACTCCGCAGCGATTGTAAAAGCATGTAGAAGCGATTTGAAAGCGAAAGTAGAAAGATATAAATTACGTATTTACATTAGATCATTCGCAATGCTATAAATAGTTAAAAAAGAAGATTTTGGTGCAAAGAATGTGAAAGAAGCGCAAAAAACACTGGTTACAAGCATAAATGCAACGCACAAATGCCACACCTATCGATTCAGGATAAAGTTTGATCACAGGGTTTTTGGCTCATTAAGAATGGAAAGCTCAGTAGCCGAAAGAGCAAGGGTGGATTTGCCTATTCTTTGGTTTTGAGGGAAAGCAAAGCTGGCCAAGGGTCCCAGCATCAGCACCAGCGCCAGACCTATGGCGGGGTACAGCCAGTCCGCTATACGATAGGGCCACCACACCTGCAGCCCAAATATTCTCCCACCACCAACACCCTCCAGCAATCTATCACAGTCAGATCTCCGTAACGATCCTTCTGCACAGCCCAGTCAAGTGAGGAGGTGTTGGACGAAACATTCGCCTGACATTCTTCATTGCCGTCCCCTCCTTCTTCAATCCATTCACATAGCTCAAGCGACAAGAAGAGATGAGAGTGAGACGAGTGATAGTTAGCCGGTATTGGGCGTACGGAGCGTAGAGGATGCCGCCGAGACTTAGCCAGAGCATCAGAGCCAGCGTGAGGTTGACACTCAGCAGAGCTGCTCGACCACCCACCTTCCATTCTGCCTCTTATTTCAAAACTACTAGAGAAAGGATGTGAAACCCTGGGAAAGAAGAGGCCGAGGAGGAAGAGACCGCAGACCGGCCCCGACAAGGCACCCAGCACAATTGTCACACTACGAATGATGCCTCAATTTTCAATACTTCGGCTTCGGTGATGCCTAGCGAAGAGTAGTGGAGTTTTACCCCCCAGAGGGCCGCAGAGGAAAGCACAGGCTGACACTACGACGCCCACCAAGAGGGAGACCAGACGGACTGCCCGACCCCCGTCCAAGGCGTGGCCTTTTAGCAGCGGCCTATGGCCCCGGTGCAGATTTGAACCATCTGGAGAATAAAGAGGCCGAGGGTGGAACCAGAGGAAGTCTTCACAGAGGACGGCAGCCAGAGAGTTGATGCCCGAGGAGAGTGTGCTCAGGGTCCCGCAGCAGAGGCAGGTGAGGAAGAGACCCGGCAGGCCTTATAGCTACTTCTACTAAACTGGGGCATGGCTGGGAAGACAGAAGGAGAAGCCTGGGTAGTCCCCGATGGAGTCGAGGACGAGGCGGAGGACGAGCTGGTCCGCCTTGGCCACCTGCCTGGCAGCCAGTGGGTCGCAGTGTCGGTAGTAGGCAACCTGAAGCCGGGATGGTGAGGGGAGGAATTGAGGGAAGATGAAGAGGAAACCATGAGGAAGCCGATGAAGCAGGCGAGACTGGTGAGAAGTGAGTAGCCAAGAGAAGTGATGAGCACCAGCTTGCGAGCCTTCTCTAGGCTGCCCAGACTTCGGTAGCGTTGGACGGACACCTCAAAAGCATTCGCACTGAAAGTAGTGACAGCCTTACTGACCGGCAGCTCTGACAGCAAATTACTGAAGTAATGACACCGAGCATAGTTATTGCCATTGAAGGCCACTCATGTTCATTGATAAGCTACAATACATCTGCTGCTGACCTGATTAATGCCGTACTGGCCGAGCCAGAAGACGCTGCCTCCAGTGAGAGCGATCCAGACTGAGAACTGCTGCACCGGGGACGGGTCCAGGTTCAGCAAAGCTTCCACGTGTCCGCTCTCCAATGCCGACTCCCACACTGCCCCAAAACAGAGCTTGTCAAAAGGAGAGGCTCATGAGAATTCGGCAAACCAATGGACAGATCCCCGATGTCCAGAGCAGCCTTGACAACCAGCACCAGAATGCCGGCCAGCATGAGCAGTGCTTGCAGGGCATCCGTCCACACCACTGCCTTCAGGCCGCCTGCAACTCTCTTGCTAAGCCCATGCTTGCTTCATAGACCTACTACAAACTGGCCACTGGAACCCAGTCCCAGTCCCAGTCCCAGCCTAGCAAGGGAAGCATCGAACCGAGGCTGGTGTAGACTGTGGCAACGCCGCCGACAACGGCAATGAGGACCGCCAGCGGTAGATCTGTGACGGCGCTGAGGGCCACAGCCGGAGCGTAGAGCACCACTGAGAGGTAGGCCAACAGGTACACCGCCCACAGGCCTGCGCCTAGCCACATCAGCGCTCGGCTCTCGAATCGCTCCTCCTGTATAGCCGTCAGCTGGTTGACTGAGAAGCTGGAAGGATAATGGTGACCAGATAGTGGTAGAGGCTGTGGGAGTGGAGACGGAAGCAGAGGGGAAGGATGAAGACGGCGATGAAGAGCAGGCTCAGGTTGCAGCTCATCATGTACAGCCACATTGCCCCGCCTGTGCTATTGGAACAAGGGGATAGAGGCGATGGGTGGAGGGAGGAATGGGATGACCGTGAGTGTAGACTTCGGCGGGTACACCGAGGATGAGGATGCCGGAGAGGAAGGAGGCGAGGAGGGAGAGCGCTGTCGGCACCAACGGCATCTTCCCCCCACCCAGCACCGCCTCACTTCCACTCCCATCCCCCTCTCGCTGTAACAGGGAAGGAGGCGAGGAGGGAGAGCGCTGTCGGCACCAACGGCATCTTCCCCCCACCCAGCACCGCCTCACTTCCACTCCCATCCCCCTCTCGCTGTAACAGGGAAGGAGGCGAGGAGGGAGAGCGCTGTCGGCACCAACGGCATCTTCCCCCCACCCAGCACCGCCTCACTTCCACTCCCATCCCCCTCTCGCTGTAACAGGGAAGGAGGCGAGGAGGGAGAGCGCTGTCGGCACCAACGGCATCTTCCCCCCACCCAGCACCGCCTCACTTCCACTCCCATCCCCCTCTCGCTGTAACAGGGAAGGAGGCGAGGAGGGAGAGCGCTGTCGGCACCAACGGCATCTTCCCCCCACCCAGCACCGCCTCACTTCCACTCCCATCCCCCTCTCGCTGTAACAGGGAAGGAGGCGAGGAGGGAGAGCGCTGTCGGCACCAACGGCATCTTCCCCCCACCCAGCACCGCCTCACTTCCACTCCCATCCCCCTCTCGCTGTAACAGGGAAGGAGGCGAGGAGGGAGAGCGCTGTCGGCACCAACGGCATCTTCCCCCCACCCAGCACCGCCTCACTTCCACTCCCATCCCCCTCTCGCTGTAACAGGGAAGGAGGCGAGGAGGGAGAGCGCGGTCGGCACCGACGGCATCTTCCCCCCAACCCAGCACCGCCTCACTTCCACTCCCATCCCCCTCTCGCTGTAACAGGGAAGGAGGCGAGGAGGGAGAGCGCTGTCGGCACCAACGGCATCTTCCCCCCACCCAGCACCGCCTCACTTCCACTCCCATCCCCCTCTCGCTGTAACAGGGAAGGAGGCGAGGAGGGAGAGCGCTGTCGGCACCAACGGCATCTTCCCCCCACCCAGCACCGCCTCACTTCCACTCCCATCCCCCTCTCGCTGTAACAGGGAAGGAGGCGAGGAGGGAGAGCGCTGTCGGCACCAACGGCATCTTCCCCCCACCCAGCACCGCCTCACTTCCACTCCCATCCCCCTCTCGCTGTAACAGGGAAGGAGGCGAGGAGGGAGAGCGCTGTCGGCACCAACGGCATCTTCCCCCCACCCAGCACCGCCTCACTTCCACTCCCATCCCCCTCTCGCTGTAACAGGGAAGGAGGCGAGGAGGGAGAGCGCTGTCGGCACCAACGGCATCTTCCCCCCACCCAGCACCGCCTCACTTCCACTCCCATCCCCCTCTCGCTGTAACAGGGAAGGAGGCGAGGAGGGAGAGCGCTGTCGGCACCAACGGCATCTTCCCCCCACCCAGCACCGCCTCACTTCCACTCCCATCCCCCTCTCGCTGTAACAGGGAAGGAGGCGAGGAGGGAGAGCGCTGTCGGCACCAACGGCATCTTCCCCCCACCCAGCACCGCCTCACTTCCACTCCCATCCCCCTCTCGCTGTAACAGGGAAGGAGGCGAGGAGGGAGAGCGCTGTCGGCACCAACGGCATCTTCCCCCCACCCAGCACCGCCTCACTTCCACTCCCATCCCCCTCTCGCTGTAACAGGGAAGGAGGCGAGGAGGGAGAGCGCTGTCGGCACCAACGGCATCTTCCCCCCACCCAGCACCGCCTCACTTCCACTCCCATCCCCCTCTCGCTGTAACAGGGAAGGAGGCGAGGAGGGAGAGCGCTGTCGGCACCAACGGCATCTTCCCCCCACCCAGCACCGCCTCACTTCCACTCCCATCCCCCTCTCGCTGTAACAGGGAAGGAGGCGAGGAGGGAGAGCGCTGGCGGCAAACCACCCCCACACCCCCCGGGGGCCAGAACGGCATCTTCCCCCCACCCAGCACCGCCTCACTTCCACTCCCATCCCCCTCTCGCTGTAACAGGGAAGGAGGCGAGGAGGGAGAGCGCTGTCGGCACCAACGGCATCTTCCCCCCACCCAGCACCGCCTCACTTCCACTCCCATCCCCCTCTCGCTGTAACAGGGAAGGAGGCGAGGAGGGAGAGCGCTGTCGGCACCAACGGCATCTTCCCCCCACCCAGCACCGCCTCACTTCCACTCCCATCCCCCTCTCGCTGTAACAGGGAAGGAGGCGAGGAGGGAGAGCGCTGTCGGCACCAACGGCATCTTCCCCCCACCCAGCACCGCCTCACTTCCACTCCCATCCCCCTCTCGCTGTAACAGGGAAGGAGGCGAGGAGGGGAGAGCGCTGTCGGCACCAACGGCATCTTCCCCCCACCCAGCACCGCCTCACTTCCACTCCCATCCCCCTCTCGCTGTAACAGGGAAGGAGGCGGGGAGAGGCTGTCGGCACCAACGGCATCTTCCCCCCCCCCAGCACCGCCTCACTTCCACCTCCCATCCCCCTCTCGCTGTAACAGGGAAGGAGGCGGGAGGGGAGAGCGCTGTCGGCACCAACGGCATCTTCCCCCCACCCAGCACCGCCTCACTTCCACTCCCATCCCCCTCTCGCTGTAACAGGGAAGGAGGCGAGGAGGGAGAGCGCTGTCGGCACCAACGGCATCTTCCCCCCCACCCAGCACCGCCTCACTTCCACTCCCATCCCCCTCTCGCTGTAACAGGGAAGGAGGCGAGGAGGGAGAGCGCTGTCGGCACCAACGGCATCTTCCCCCCACCCAGCACCGCCTCACTTCCACTCCCATCCCCCTCTCGCTGTAACAGGGAAGGAGGCGAGGAGGGAGAGCGCTGTCGGCACCAACGGCATCTTCCCCCCACCCAGCACCGCCTCACTCCCACTCCCATCACCCTCTTGCTCCAATCAAACATTCTTCTCATTCTTCCTTCTTTTTTTCCAGTTTTTCTGTCTTTCTTCTTGATTCCAGTTCCCCTTCGTCTTATCCGCTGATCTTCATTTTGTGCTGCTCCTTAATGGATGAAGCGGGATGGAAGAAAACGGAACCCGTTGGCGGTAGGAAAAGTAGCAGCCGATGACAAGGGAGACGGCAAAGGAACAGGCGAGGATGGCATAGTCTACCGAGGCAAAGCTCATGCCCTCCTCTCTGAGATGCCTCCTACACCTACAGTTGCAACTGAAATGGTTTTGAGGTTATATAGTGCGTGTGATGCAAAAATTGGAGAAAATCAAATGAAAACCAGGCATGATGTAAATGTGATGCTCAGAAAACTGCGCATAACTTTTGTCCTTGAAAAACAGGCTGGCTATGCTTAGGCAAATGTAAATCCAGCATGATTTATTTCTACGAGCCTCGTAAGTAACCTTGAAATTGTGTCGTACCCTTTTGCCCAATATTATTTCTCTCCAGTGCATATTATTTTTAAAACGTTTAAAATATTTAAAATTGCTCACTCCAATTACCTTCTTCCCCTCATGAGTTTTTCCCCTCAAGCACCTACCCCTCCCCCCTCATGGAAAACACACCCCTCGCGTACCACACAAGAGGTTCCGAGGGGGGTGCATTTCTCCCCCTTGCTGTATCGCTATCGCTGTATTGCTGTTGAAAAAAGTGTTCACCGCACTTCTTGGGGTTCTTTCGGGTAATCTTCGAGATACCAACCTCTAACTGACCATCGATTCAGGGCCTTGAAATTAAAATTCCAGGCAAAAAATTTTTTGGTCAACTTTGCCCCATGTTGTAGCATAGGGCGAATTCTTGACCTGTCCGTACACTTTGGATAATTTTTCATGTATATAAACTAAAACCCAGCATTTTTTTTGCCAAGTACCTGACTAAGGCTTACTATGATAAGCTCACAAAAGGAAATTGAGCTGTACTGCGTTCCTGAAGAGCGAGAGGTTTTTTAGCATCAAAATTTTACATCAGCAAAAATGCCCTATGCTATAACATAGGGCATTTTTCTGGTTCTCGTCATGTTTGGGTCTATATCTCATCTGGCCCACCCCTTATTGGCAAGTTTGACCCCATTTTCTGGACCAAAATTTCATGAAAAATACGATGGCGAAGTCAAAAACCAGATTTTGAACCAAAAAATTTGAGAAAAATTCATGTTTTCATGAATCTTCAAAATTTCAATTTATGCCATTGGTTTGGTTTTTCGATAAAAAATGAAAATTTCTGGTAAAAACATTAAAAACTATTGCCATAGCTGTGTACAGCTAATGTTAACAAATCGATCGATACCCAACATGGGTACTTTTAGCAAAGGAATGGGTCTGCAATTTGAGTTTTAAGAAAAAAATCGCCGAAAACTCAATTTTTCCGACCTCCAACTTGTCAGAGCTGTCCTGCCATGGATATTGAGTTTTGACACCAAGTATATTTATGAACTTTACTTCCCACATATTGTACTTTTGATTCCTATCATAAAAAAGGGGGGTCAAAAAACCATGGGTCTCGGCCCTTTGGCCCTTCGTGCTCTTCTCGCAAAACGCCTCTTAAATACCTACTTTTTACTCCTAAGCAACTAGTAGGTACTGCCACAGTATGGACCATGGCTCCTAAGCAACTAGTAGGTACTGCCACAGTATGGACCATGGCTCCTAAGCAACTATGGGTGGTACTGCCACAGTATACGCGCATTTTGACTAAGCCTAAGGGGTTGCCGTAAACAGTATCCTAGTACTACTCCTGGTAGTAGGCAGACTAACTAGTAAAAAGTAGGTATATAGTTGTTTATATAAAAATTCCGTGAGTTTAAATTTCGAGATATGTAAAGAGAAGTATGTTAAGGCAATAAAAAAATTTTCAATATAGTACCCTTCGGGGGGGGGGTGTATATCTACGGGGGGGGGGTGTTATTCTTCGGGGGGGGGGGGGGGGGTGTAAATCTTCGGGGGGGGGGGTGTATATCTTCGGGGGGGGGGGGGTTCTAGGAGCCAGCCATATTTCTCATAAGGCAAGCACCAAGCTTGGGGAAGGCAGTAAAGCAGCGTTTCTAGCCTAGAAATAGAAAGGATTAAAGATCTCACCAGAAGTGGCGGTATGGGTGGTGGGTCCTCCTAGCTCCTCCTGGGTGACAGTTTCTCCGGTGACGGAGTGGACGACATCGGGTCCGGTGATGAAGAGGTAGCTGGTGTCCCTGACCATGAAGGTGAAGTCGGTCAAGGCCGGGGAGTAGACGGCACCGCCCGCGCACGGGCCCATGATCACCGAGATCTGCGGCACCACGCCCGAGGTCAGCGTGTTCTTCTGCAAAATACCCCCATCCAACGTCCATCCTTGGCCATGGCCAAACTTCTCTTAAAGTCATCAAAAACTTCTGCTGTTGACCAAATGAAGCACTATTATATTCATAAATGTATCTTGAATGAAGATTTTCAGTGAAGCTTTGTCATGCCTTTTGACACTGTGCCAGTCGTCAAGATTTGAAACAATTGCTCGAGCTTATTTGAAAGTCGTCTTACTGAGAGTCGTAGTACTGAAATATTGAGTGGTGGTTTCATTAGATACCAAAACCTAATGGGACCATTTGCTGCAAATTTCGAGGTTCTAGCTTCGACTTTGAAATCGGATTGTCGCACCTAACGGGATAGGCATCTGGTCAAGATACCGAGTTTGCTCTGAGGTTGATTGTGAAAGAATGACGAACCAGGAAGATGTCCGCATAGCCAGCCAGCGATGCCACTCCTTCCTGGATCCGCGCCCCACCCGAATCGTTGAGACCGATCACCGGGGCGCCCACCTGCATCCTTGCTTTCTTGGTTCAGTCATATACGGGTGAGTAGACCAGACAAACCTGAACAGCCTGGTCCATGATCTTGCAGATTTTGCGGGCGTGGACAAGGCTGAGACTGCCGCCAAAAACGGTGAAGTCCTGACTGAACACGAACACTGGGCGGCCGAAGATGGAGCCTCGCCCAGTGATCACGCTGTCTCCTGGCGGTCTGAAAATACCACTTCCTTAATTAGCATTCATTCCTCTCCTTTGTTGCCTTTCTTTGCTTCCTTCTTACCCTCTATCTTCAAGGGACGGGCAAAGAAGGAATGGGGAAAGAAGGCAACCGAGAAGCGGCCATGCCGAAGTCATCGCAGTCGTGTTCGGCAAAGGCGTCGTACTCGCGGAAGCTTTCCTCGTCCAGCAGCACCGACAGTCGCTCACGAGCCGTCAGCTTGCCCTCAATGCCATCCGAGAATATAAATCCAAGCATAGGCTCTCGAGAAAAAGCATTTCGTGAAAACATCGATAATACAGGCCCATAGTTTTTGACAGCCGTCAACAATTTACCAACTGTAAGCTTTTTAGGAGAAAAGTTGGGAAAGAACGTCAGATTTGGAACCAATTTGCTGTACAATATCTAGGCTAATGGTTGGTCTGCAACATTCTATTTATTGCTTAAAGGAGCCGCACAAGTCTGAGTACCTCAAAAAGTGTCATCTAACTCAAGCCTCAAAATCGTTGTCCACCCTCAGAGTTGCAAGAGATTATACTTTGTTGTGTTGGGCATCAATGCGAGCCTGTCCGCCCCCCAATAGTCCCTCAGCTCGCTTGGCCTCGATTCGCTCCGCCACCCGCAATGTGTTGGCAATCGTGGACTCCGCCTTTCTCCCTATGCTCCACACCAATCGATGGAGCCCCAGCACCATCTTAGCTGTTTTTCTGTTCTTTGCTTGCGGTGGCCTAAAAAAGAAAAGCTAGAGGCCTGGTCATGCATGAAAAAGCTAGTTAAAAAAAGTGCGTCATCAGGATTCAAAACTGCGCGTAAGAAAGCCAACGGTGGGGTGAGTAGATTTGCCTGCCTCATTGCTTATTTGCATCTGATTTGATGTTTGCTCGATTAGGACGCAAAAGACATTTTAGTCTATCATGTTACAGAATTCGATTATCACTCAATCAGCTTCAAAACATCCATAAATGGGTCAAAATATGCAGTAATTAGACTAAGTAATCCCAAAGTCAGCCAAGAGTTTGCGCAAAATGCCAAACAGGGGAGCTGAGTTTGCGTCAGGTTGGAAACTGCGCAGTTTCAGAGCCTTGCAAGCCCTTCTCAATGAAAGGCAGCCCTGGGTGAGGAAATCGAGCGGGAAAGGCGGGCGCATGCACCAGCTTGCCTCCTTCTACAGCCCTCCCCCCATTTCCTCCACGGCCACCTGTCATCACACCCTAAGCCTTTCCCCGCTTGCCCTCCTTTCACTCTTACCATCATCCACTAGGCTTTTGTACCTCATCTTTACCTCATCCTAGTTCCTACTTTTATGTCTGGACGAGTTGCCGTAGGCACTTAGCGCTTAGCAGGAAGAAGGCTTACTCTTTCTTGTCTTCCTCCCGCACATACAGCAATGTACCTCCTTTCAGCAATGACGCAGAGTGACGCCAAGTTTTGAGCCTATCTTGCCTTGGCAGCTGCAAAAATTGGCACCAACGGCCTTGAGCCTAAAAAGGAGGGATATTAGGCGAAAAGTGACAACTGTGCAGGAAAAATGGGCGAAATGAAGGAGGTGACCAAGGCTGTGGAGGACCTCTTGCAACGAGGGCGGGAGGCCTTTGAAGAGCTGTTCAAGCGACGAGCCACCCACTTCGGCGCCGCCCCTGGCCGAGTGAATCTGATCGGGGAGCACGTAGACTACTGCGATGGCTTTGTCTTCCCCATGGCTCGCTTTTTTGCCTCTACAAGAATGCTGGGATACAAAATAGTAGTTAGCAATAGGACAAAATAGGGCAAGCATTTGGGTGAGAGGAGAAGGAAGGGAAAGAATGGAAAGGTTGCAGGCGATTGACAAGTACACGGTGGTGGTGGGTGGACCGAGATCGACTACGAAAGAGGGTCACATAGGCTCTGTTTACAGCCTCAACTTCCCCAATGAAGGCCACTGCCCCGTCAACTTCACCGCTGACAATATTCGCAAGGCTGAGGTACCCATTCCTTCCCCTTTATTACGTCTGCATTCTGCCATGCCCTAACAGCAGGACTTTAGGAGCTGAAAAAGGCCGGCAATGAAGAGGCATTGGCGGAAATTAAGGTAGTCTTTGGAAGGGCTTCGCTCTTAGTCCTCTGCTTGGCTGGCTTGCTTAGCAATAGCTTTCGACTAATTTCTCCGCCCAACTCAGCAAGACAAGCAGCCAGTAAATAACCCTGAGAGGCTCTTGCAGGGCTTCCCGCACTGGGCGCACTACGTCCGCGGCGTCCTGGCCCTCTTCCCCGGCGCCCCCGGCAGCTTCGACGCCGTCATCCTCTCCGACGTCCCCATCGGCGCCGGCCTCTCCTCCTCCGCCGCCCTTGAAGTCCTCCCTTCATTCCCTCATCACCTTTCAAGCCATTGAGCTGATCATAGGTGAGCACCTTCGCCTTCCTGCAAGCGCTGGCCGGGATGAGCGGCTTCGAGTTGGTGGCCTGGAGGTGATCGGAGGGGTGGGGAAGAGAAAGGCTAAATTGCAGGAAGAAGAAGAGGGCACTGCTGTGCCAGCAGGCGGAGCAGGAGTTCGCAGGGCTGCCCTGCGGCATCATGGACCAGTTCATCTCCAGCCTCGCCCAGGAAGGCTGTGCCCTGCTTATTGACTGCCGGTGGGTGTTTTGTGAGCAGAACTTGTTGCATCCTGAGGATTAGTGGATGTAGGGAATTTAATTTTAATCTCGCTTTGCTTTTGTATAAGATTGAAAGGGTCGAAGATGGGCAAGCCTTCACATTTTTTTAGCAGGCTATACAAATGCATCTTGACTAAAGCTACGCTTGATCTGCAAGCAAAGGTTGAGCAGTAATGTGATGATGTTGAGGACACTGGAGGGTCGAGCGGTGCCGATGGGCTGCGAGGTTGGGGTGCTGGTGACAAACAGTCATGTAAAGCACGAGCTGACGGGCTCTGAGTACCCGGAGCGTCAAGCAGCCACCAGCCATGCTGCCCGCCTCCTCTACAAGAAGGCCCTCAGGGACGTCGACTCTGCTCTGCTCGAAAGTTTGCCCCATGCATCTGTCTCAGCTTTTCAAGTTTCAGATTTCCTATCCTAATTCTGCTCCACTCTGCTACTGGAGACGCAATTTCGGCAGCTTTATTATCACAATTTCGGCAGCTTTATCATTATGCGATTGATTGGGTGTTGATTGGGGCAAAGAGTGGGGTAAAGATGCTGTCCTTTCTCTACGAATTTGCGCCTCTTTCGGATTTGTGACAGCTCGCGAGGTGCGGTTGATTTGCTAGGCAAAAAGGAGACACTGTCGGGCAATCTGTTGAAGCGGGCCCGGCACGTGGTCTCCGAGAATGAGCGGACACTGAAAGCTGCCGATGCTCTGGAGGCCGGGGACTATGCCCAGTTTGGCAGACTCATGAGCGCCAGTCACGCCTCCCTAAGGTACAATCCACCAACCCCTCTTTCCCTGTTTCTACTCTTGCTTCCTTGTCAGGGACGATTTCGAGGTCTCCTGCAAAGAGCTGGACCAGCTGGTCAAGTTGGCCGAGGAGGTTGGGGGGGAAGTGGTTTTGAACTAAGTTAAAGGAGGGAAGGTGAAGGTGGAGGGAGTGTACGGGAGTCGGATGACTGGTGGTGGATTTGGAGGCTGTACTGTGACACTGGCCACCCCGGAAGCCATCGCCAAACTCCCGGCTCACATTAAGGCAACCTTTTTTCATACAGCTTTCAACTCACATATAATTATGTTGCCTAAAATGCAACTAGTACAACATTTAATTGAAAGCATTTTTTGCAAGTTGTTGAGCTTTTTTATGATAGCAGCAATCGCGCGAAAGAGTCAGTCCATCATAAGAACTAAATTTTGGCCTTTTATAACAGAATTTCTGCAAAAGCCAAGAATTTTAGCGAGCATTTATAGCTTACATTTTAGTTATAAATGGGTATGATGTTTTCGAATATTATGGGACATTCTCCAATATTTTCCTTGAAACCGAAAGTAGAAGTGCACTGATGCAGAAAGGCTATTCCGGGAAGGAAGTCTCATTCTTCGTCTGCAGCCCTGCTCGTGGTGCTATGCTTGGCACTCTTTGATATCATTCCCAATCACCCTCAATACGTTGTGACATTTTTTTTAAATTACTCGAGCCCAATTATTGTGATCATGCCAATGCCGATTCCATTGTGATTCTAATCATTCTGACTCCAGTTCAGATACACTCCAGCGTGTTTTGCTAGAAAGCTGTGCTTCTTCTAATCCTGGTGATAGCATGCTCAACTTTCCATCTTTGATCATAGCTGTGCTCTATGCCGATTAGCATTCTGAAGCAAATAAACATTAGCGAAAAACAAGTTCAGGCATCTATACCAGAATAATTTAACTGCAAAAAACCGGAGAAATTGATAAAAAAATAATTTGTTTGCCAACAAAAAATAATTTGATTGCCTATAGAATGAGAGCTGGTGAAAAAACTGTCCGCGTGAGGGCACCGGCGAACATAGCCCTGCTGAAGTACTGGGGCAAACGGGATGCGGATAGAATGCTGCCACTGAACGATAGTCTCTCCGTGACTCTCGACGCATTCACAGCCACCACCTCTCTCACTCTTCTTCCTCGTCCAAACGTAACTGCCAGGAGATGTATTTTTGAGCACGCAAATTCAGCAATAGAAACATTGTTACTGCAATTAGGAGCATTTCGGCAATAATTTTTTGGAACAAATGTAACAAATTTAATTTTCATTTTATTTTAGGTTTCGAAACGAAGACCCAGATTAGCTGGCATTTTCTTCCTTTTTATTTTTGAATTCAAGCGCGTTAGTTTGACAGGCGGATTCTGTGACTGTGAACGAGCAGCAGTTCCCCGTCTCAGGCCCAAACAACGCCTACGCTCGGATCTTTGCCGAAGCACGACGTCTGCTGGCCTTGCGAAGACGCAAACGAGCTCACTCGCCTGGTCTTCTCCACCTTTCCTCGACTTTCCTTTGCACCTCGAAAAGTATAGCGTCAAATGCAGCCAGAAACGGGAGCGGCGAGGGATCCGGGGAGGAGGAAGGAATCTCATTCCGCCTAGAATCCAGCGCCAACTTCCCGGTAGGCTCAGGGCTGGCATCCTCGGCTGCCGGATTCGCGGCCATTGCTGTCGGTCTGGGCCAGTTCATGCCTGGAGGCCTCTCTTCTGTTTGAACTTCCTGACAGACGTAGCAGATGGATGAGGTGAGAATAAGGATTGACAGGAGGAGGTGTCCAGATTGGCCAGACTGGGCAGCGGCAGTGCGACCAGAAGTGTTTTGGGAGGCTGGGTGCAGTGGAAGGCGGGGGAGAAGGAGGATGGGCAAGATTCATTCGCGCTAGAGGTAGCTCAGCAGCATTCAATTGTCATTTGGGAATATCTTAAGATAGGCTGTCTATAAAGGTCGAGAAACTTTTACTGATTAAAGAACACAGCCTGAAATTGTAGTGGAGATGGATGGATATGCTGGGGCTAAAGAGAAAAGAAGGGAAAATTATTAGTATGTTCAATTTTTAACTTTTGCTTTCTCCACGCTTTTGAAAAAGCAGGGAAGACGGCTAAATATAGGTTTGTGAAACGTCTCGAGAGTGGCTTGGGGAGCTGCGTGCAGTGGTGGTGGTGACGGAGGCCGGCCCCAAAGAGGTCGGCAGCACCGCGGGCATGGCTCGCAGCTGCAGGACTTCGCCTCTACTTCCTGCTCGAGTCTCTGCCTTGCCTCAAAGGATGCAGCAGTTCAAGGTTTGACCATAATCTCACATAATTGTCCTTCCTTGAGAGATTGCTCTGGACCTCAAATGTGAATTTCAAAGACGACAAAAACTAATAGGTCCTTGAATTAAGACGGCGATTGGTGCGAAGGACTTTGGGGCCCTGGCGAGGTTGGTGATGCAGGAGAGCAACCAGCTGCACGCCGTTTGCTTAGATACCTATCCGCCCCTGCTCTACCTCAACGCTGCCTCACATCATTTCATCCGAGTGATCCATTTCAGTTTCTGCGAACAGCAACTTCATGATAGACCGGTTCTAGGTGGCACAGGCCTTCAACGGGGAGGTAGGGGAGCCGAAAGTGGCCTACACATTCGACGCCGGGCCTAATCCCGTTTTCCTGCTGCACCACGATGATGTCGCTGGCTTCATCTCCTGCCTGCGCCACTTTTGTCCTAGTCAAGTTAACTGGCCTGAGGTTGCTTATTTAACCCTCGCGCAATTCTTGAGGCACTTCATCTCCCTCTGCAGGTAGAAGAGGTCAGCTGGTCCAAAGACTCCAAACTCCAGCCCATGGCGGACATTGTGAAAAGCGTCAGTCTGACAACGCTGGGTGGAGGGCCCACTATCCTCCAATGATCTCTCATGCCACTACACTGCCAATAAAAATCTATCCCACTTTGCCCTCCCTCTTGCAACCGCTGACCAGCTTTCGCAGAAGCCTCGAGCATAGCTCATAAAACCAAACAAAAACATCATCTATGTTCAATCCAAAGCCTGCAGAGACTGGGCCAATGCACAGTGCGCCGCTAGTCAGTCGGGGGCAGACCCACAGACGCCTGCAATTGCCTTCGTTGCCGCAAGCAGAGTCTTGGTATTAGCGTGTTCTGCTATCGGAAGCTTGGCTGATCTTGAGCTGCTGCAGCACAGCCTGGCAGGACGCTTTGGTATCGCCGCCTGGTAGCAGCAAAGATGCGCCCATCTTTTGCACGCATCAGCCCTCCGCTAGCTTCCTAAGGGTTGGGCGGTTTGTTGTTTCTTGAAACGATATAAAACAAAAGCGCTAATTGCTTTCAATCGCTTGAAGAAACTATGAGGAGGCTTTAATATTCTCCAAACACTCGAAATTTATGTCGAATTTCTGAAAACGATAGAAAAAGAACTGAATTTTTCTGTCGCTTTCAGAAACTGGCAGATTGTCTGAAATCCCTGCTAAACCTTTCATACTCTCCATCGCTTCCAGAACTTCTGCAAATTATGTCATTTCTTAAAGACCCGGTCCTGGACCCCGCTTCAAAGGCAGCTGCGCGGCCTGGCGACAGTCTACGACGGCCATCGGGACTTCAAGCAGAGCAATCCAGTTCATCCTGCCTTCCCTGCCCCTAGCCAGATGACACAGGCGAGGTTCAACCAATCCCAGGTGGTCCCCACACGGCTGCTGAAGGCTCTGCCAGCAGAGGAGCAGATCCCACTCATCGGCCATGCCCAGATGCAGAGCTTCGTTTCCACTGAGGTTCCTTCTGGAGCCCTTGGGGGAAATGTTTAGGCCTGAAGTTGGCTGGGGGCGGCACAGATTCTGGAATCGGAGAAGCGACGGGCAGGGATGGCGCAGTGGTCGCACTTCGGGGCCTTGAATGAGGTTCTAGGCGGCTTCAGGCCGGGGGAGATGAGCGTCCTGACGGGCTCTACTGGGGTCGGCAAGACGACCTTCCTCTGCGAGTATGCGCTCGACCTCAAGGTGCCCTACTGTTTTGGCCTTTTCCATCCCTCCTACAGCTGATATTGATTCCACCATTGATGAGAATAACAGCAAAAGGGAGCCGTAAAAATGTTTTCCAAAATCTTTGCCAATGCTGCTGCAAAAGCCGATCCAGTGGAAGGAGGCTAGTTAGTACAGGTTCCGACTCTGTTCGCAAGCTTCGAGGTCCCCGTGAGTCGCATCGCCAAGTTCATGGTCTGCCAGAATGCCTCGTGAGTGAGACCACTTTCAGTCTCTCAAGACAGAGTAGCAAATTCCTGATGCGTTCAATTGCAGGAGTCAGATGCCAGCAGAGGGCAAAGAACGCGCCGAGTGGCTGCTGGCAGAATTGGCGGCCTTTGAGGCGAGCCATCCGCAGATGACCTGGTTCCCCAGCCACGACCCCCGTCTCTACCAGCCCAGCCCCTTCTTCCGCAACCCTGCCGAGCGCATCATGGAGATGATGGAGCGAGCTGCCTACCAGGTTGGCAACCACTTTCACAGCCATCCGCAGATGACCTGGTTCCCCAGCCACGACCCCCGTCTCTACCAGCCCAGCC
This sequence comes from Ptycholaimellus sp. GST1_10, assembly GCA_030248095.1. Lineage (NCBI taxonomy): Eukaryota > Metazoa > Nematoda > Chromadorea > Chromadorida > Chromadoridae > Ptycholaimellus > Ptycholaimellus sp. GST1_10. The sequence continues at coordinate 20,771 of JASANA010000980.1, forward strand.
CCTTCTTCCGCAACCCTGCCGAGCGCATCATGGAGATGATGGAGCGAGCTGCCTACCAGGTTGGCAACCACTTTCACAGCCATCCGCAGATGACCTGGTTCCCCAGCCACGACCCCCGTCTCTACCAGCCCAGCCCCTTCTTCCGCAACCCTGCCGAGCGCATCATGGAGATGATGGAGCGAGCTGCCTACCAGGTTGGCAACCACTTTCACAGCCATCCGCAGATGACCTGGTTCCCCAGCCACGACCCCCGTCTCTACCAGCCCAGCCCCTTCTTCCGCAACCCTGCCGAGCGCATCATGGAGATGATGGAGCGAGCTGCCTACCAGGTTGGCAACCACTTTCACAGCCATCCGCAGATGACCTGGTTCCCCAGCCACGACCCCCGTCTCTACCAGCCCAGCCCCTTCTTCCGCAACCCTGCCGAGCGCATCATGGAGATGATGGAGCGAGCTGCCTACCAGGTTGGCAACCACTTTCACAGCCATCCGCAGATGACCTGGTTCCCCAGCCACGACCCCCGTCTCTACCAGCCCAGCCCCTTCTTCCGCAACCCTGCCGAGCGCATCATGGAGATGATGGAGCGAGCTGCCTACCAGGTTGGCAACCACTTTCACAGCCATCCGCAGATGACCTGGTTCCCCAGCCACGACCCCCGTCTCTACCAGCCCAGCCCCTTCTTCCGCAACCCTGCCGAGCGCATCATGGAGATGATGGAGCGAGCTGCCTACCAGGTTGGCAACCACTTTCACAGCCATCCGCAGATGACCTGGTTCCCCAGCCACGACCCCCGTCTCTACCAGCCCAGCCCCTTCTTCCGCAACCCTGCCGAGCGCATCATGGAGATGATGGAGCGAGCTGCCTACCAGGTTGGCAACCACTTTCACAGCCATCCGCAGATGACCTGGTTCCCCAGCCACGACCCCCGTCTCTACCAGCCCAGCCCCTTCTTCCGCAACCCTGCCGAGCGCATCATGGAGATGATGGAGCGAGCTGCCTACCAGGTTGGCAACCACTTTCACAGCCATCCGCAGATGACCTGGTTCCCCAGCCACGACCCCCGTCTCTACCAGCCCAGCCCCTTCTTCCGCAACCCTGCCGAGCGCATCATGGAGATGATGGAGCGAGCTGCCTACCAGGTTGGCAACCACTTTCACAGCCATCCGCAGATGACCTGGTTCCCCAGCCACGACCCCCGTCTCTACCAGCCCAGCCCCTTCTTCCGCAACCCTGCCGAGCGCATCATGGAGATGATGGAGCGAGCTGCCTACCAGGTTGGCAACCACTTTCACAGCCATCCGCAGATGACCTGGTTCCCCAGCCACGACCCCCGTCTCTACCAGCCCAGCCCCTTCTTCCGCAACCCTGCCGAGCGCATCATGGAGATGATGGAGCGAGCTGCCTACCAGGTTGGCAACCACTTTCACAGCCATCCGCAGATGACCTGGTTCCCCAGCCACGACCCCCGTCTCTACCAGCCCAGCCCCTTCTTCCGCAACCCTGCCGAGCGCATCATGGAGATGATGGAGCGAGCTGCCTACCAGGTTGGCAACCACTTTCACAGCCATCCGCAGATGACCTGGTTCCCCAGCCACGACCCCCGTCTCTACCAGCCCAGCCCCTTCTTCCGCAACCCTGCCGAGCGCATCATGGAGATGATGGAGCGAGCTGCCTACCAGGTTGGCAACCACTTTCACAGCCATCCGCAGATGACCTGGTTCCCCAGCCACGACCCCCGTCTCTACCAGCCCAGCCCCTTCTTCCGCAACCCTGCCGAGCGCATCATGGAGATGATGGAGCGAGCTGCCTACCAGGTTGGCAACCACTTTCACAGCCATCCGCAGATGACCTGGTTCCCCAGCCACGACCCCCGTCTCTACCAGCCCAGCCCCTTCTTCCGCAACCCTGCCGAGCGCATCATGGAGATGATGGAGCGAGCTGCCTACCAGGTTGGCAACCACTTTCACAGCCATCCGCAGATGACCTGGTTCCCCAGCCACGACCCCCGTCTCTACCAGCCCAGCCCCTTCTTCCGCAACCCTGCCGAGCGCATCATGGAGATGATGGAGCGAGCTGCCTACCAGGTTGGCAACCACTTTCACAGCCATCCGCAGATGACCTGGTTCCCCAGCCACGACCCCCGTCTCTACCAGCCCAGCCCCTTCTTCCGCAACCCTGCCGAGCGCATCATGGAGATGATGGAGCGAGCTGCCTACCAGGTTGGCAACCACTTTCACAGCCATCCGCAGATGACCTGGTTCCCCAGCCACGACCCCCGTCTCTACCAGCCCAGCCCCTTCTTCCGCAACCCTGCCGAGCGCATCATGGAGATGATGGAGCGAGCTGCCTACCAGGTTGGCAACCACTTTCACAGCCATCCGCAGATGACCTGGTTCCCCAGCCACGACCCCCGTCTCTACCAGCCCAGCCCCTTCTTCCGCAACCCTGCCGAGCGCATCATGGAGATGATGGAGCGAGCTGCCTACCAGGTTGGCAACCACTTTCACAGCCATCCGCAGATGACCTGGTTCCCCAGCCACGACCCCCGTCTCTACCAGCCCAGCCCCTTCTTCCGCAACCCTGCCGAGCGCATCATGGAGATGATGGAGCGAGCTGCCTACCAGGTTGGCAACCACTTTCACAGCCATCCGCAGATGACCTGGTTCCCCAGCCACGACCCCCGTCTCTACCAGCCCAGCCCCTTCTTCCGCAACCCTGCCGAGCGCATCATGGAGATGATGGAGCGAGCTGCCTACCAGGTTGGCAACCACTTTCACAGCCATCCGCAGATGACCTGGTTCCCCAGCCACGACCCCCGTCTCTACCAGCCCAGCCCCTTCTTCCGCAACCCTGCCGAGCGCATCATGGAGATGATGGAGCGAGCTGCCTACCAGGTTGGCAACCACTTTCACAGCCATCCGCAGATGACCTGGTTCCCCAGCCACGACCCCCGTCTCTACCAGCCCAGCCCCTTCTTCCGCAACCCTGCCGAGCGCATCATGGAGATGATGGAGCGAGCTGCCTACCAAGTTAGCAACCCTTGTCTCACAGCCTGACTCTAAAAAGAGACCAAAAAAAAAGTGAATTGTGACCGGTCAAAAAGTTAAATAAACCACCTACAGTTCTGCCATAGATCAATCACTATTTTTCTGAATTGCCTTCGCTTCGTAGGAGGGAATAATAGAAAGCACAAAATGTATAACATAAATTACTAGAGGGACTGTTAACGGACCGTTAGCCTTGAGAGTGGAGAAAAGAGTTGCAGTTGGGTGTGAGGCATATTGTGGTGGACAATCTGCAATTCCTGGTTGGAGCCGTCCTGGCCTCTCTCAGCAGCAAAGGCGGCGAGGGCAACCGATTTCACATACAGGCACATTCTTTGACCTCCTCTCTCTCATCCAACAGTGTTCTCTCTGTCTAGGACGTATTTGTGGGCCGATTACGACGTCTGGCCACCAACGCTGCCTGCCACATCACCCTTGTCGTTCATCCCAAAAAGGCAAGCGCGGCCATTTTCCACCTTTAGAGTTTCTCTAAAAACTCTCCCAAGAACTCTTATCGACTTTCTGACGGCGGGTTAAAGGCCAAATGTCAAGAATGACACCGACGCCTATTGAACTGATTCTTTCTCAAACGATAGTTTAGGACTAAGGCATTTTGCAAGGCATGCTTGTTTCTCAAGTAGGCGCACTGGGTTTGAGAAGGAGAGCTTCTAATTTGCAAATTTTAAAAGTTAGAAAACATGAAACAAATTATTAAATCATTTAGGTGCTTATGGTGATTTTATATAGAAAAAATGAAACATGGATAAAGTGAGTAGAAAATCATGATGGTCGTCAATAAGGATCAGGGTCATTATCGAGCTCAAGGGCAGGCTGAAATCCAGTGTAGAGGCCGTTTGGGCTGGGGAAGGCTGAGCGGACAGCGGCGAGGATACAGAGGGGCAGCTCCACTCGCTCTCCACCCTTCAGCCGCCCATAGAGCCAGAAGGTGGTAGATCGATAGGCGGCATAGCGGAGCTGAGCATTGTCAGGGCTGGCGGTGGTCCTCCTGCCTTTCAGCTCCTCCTCCTGGTTGAAGAAAATCCGAAGTACCTCTGAGTCTAGTATGCGAGACAGAAAGAAGGAGTGCTGGGTGAGACAAGAAAGGCTGCGGGTGGCTTTGGCGTTGGCTTGGGAGTAGCTGGTGTTGCCCTGGATGCTGTCCTGGAGCAGACGAGTTGGCGGGAGAGCAGTTGGGTAATAGCAGTCAAAGATATAAGATAACTTGCAAGCAATTTTTTTCAGTTATAGGTGATAAATTGACCAAAAAGAGTCCGTTTTATGTTGCATATAAAATATTGCAGTGAAACATCCGGCTATCAAGTAGACGTTTTTGTAGGGGCCATCACATTTAGACCTGCGCACCTCGGAGCACGTCGATATGACTTATTTTTCTATGCTTAAAATTTAGCTTTTAGTTATTTCCAGCCACTTTGGAGCTTGGAAAAGCGGGGAACAAAAATTGGTTTTTTGGCGATTTTTTTTGTGCCTATATTTCGGTCCCCCTATGCTATAACATGGGTAACTTTGGGAATTTTTTTCTCAAGAATTCAGTTCAAAAGTGAAAAAACGGCTTAACCTTGCAAGCTTACTTTGATGTCCCCAAACCAGGAAAAAAGTTTTATCGACATCTGAGGGGGGTTGCATTTCTGATATTTGGCCTTTAAGCAGGATAAAGCCGACATAAACTGTAAACCAGTCGATAGGAATTCAAAGCCGTTTCGGGCCCAAGATAAGGCTAAATTTTGTTGGCGGCTAATACTCCTTCAGTCCAAAAGATTTAAAATGCCCCATAAAGCTGGAAAAGAAATGCAACATTTTGAGCCGCTGGCCAGTAGCAGCCCTGGGGCGACACTGCTGAGCATGGACAGCGTCTATGGCGGCGGGCGGGCGACTCAGGAAGCCGACAATGTCTTCATTCTTCAGAAGGCCAGCTTTCGCCAGGGCGCCTTTCGCAAGTTCCTCTGGGTACCATCTAAGGCTGCCTCCTGAGAAGACTGTTTATCGATTTGGCTTGACCACTTCTAGGTGGCCAAGAATCGGCACGAAGGCCGTCTGGTGGAGGATAACAGTCTGGAGATTATCTTCGACCCCGACCGATTCTCTTCCCATCTGCAATGGGTCAAGGGGAATGTTTAGGACTTTGGGCGGGCTATCTTCCAAGTGGAATGCTCAATCTCTTTACTGGTTCTGAGCACCAAAGTGTCCTTTTTGAATCTGTATCTAGGCAAAGCTATGAGTTCATTTTCACATTTTCTCTGCTTTCTCGGGTTCCGTCACTGCATTTCCCGCCAGATCTCTCTGCTTGTTTCGTCCGGTGAAATGCAACTGCTCAAATTCACAGGAGTTTGCCTGCAAATGGTGCATTTTGTGTCAATTTTCCGAGCTTTTTCAGTAAATCTTCTGCACTTTCGAGTCAAAAACTACGATTATTGGCAAAAACATTGCAAAACCTTTTTTATGGACTAATTTCGGTTTCCGAGCTGCAGCTGCAATTGGTTGCAGTTCCTAGCAGTGATGACAATGGGCAGGAAGCGACTGCTAAGCGAAGAGAGTGAAAAGCAGGTCCCAGAATTTATCCCAAAGCAGAAACGCAGAACGATTATGGTCGATTCCGCCGGCAATGTGGAGGTAGTTTTTTTCAAGGCTTTCATCGCAGACTTAGGCCTGCATCTGCAGCTTACCAATCTTCCCTGGTCCCAGCAGATTGAGTACGCCCGGAAGCATTGGAAGAAAAAACGGCAACGACCCTCCCTCATCCGCATCATCACCAACAATCTGCACCGCCACGACAAGGATGGTCGTCTGTCGCCTGAAGACCTCTCTGTGCGCTACTTTTTTAGCCATCAAACTAAATTTCTGAAGTATTACGTTACGTATTAACGTCTGAAGTATTACGTATTACGTAATAAGTTTTAATTCACGTTTCGACATTTTTTTCAAAATTTAAAAAATTTATTTATTTTACAATTTTTTTGTGGATTTTTCCTAACTACAATGAAAAGAATCTAAATAGGCAACGTGGGCTCTGTTGGGTACGTGGCTTTCGAGTGCCTCGAAAAGCGTCGGCCTTCGCCCGTCCATCATCAGAAGCATTCAAACTGCTCTCACCGCCAACTGCGAGGTTAGCCAGAACTCTGCTTAGTAGGTGGTTTCCAGAAGAGCCTGGAGGAATCCAGGAAGCTCTGACAGCCCTGGCATACCTGAAGCAGCACCAGAGCGATCTGCTCCAGCTACAGACCTTCCCAGGACTCGTTCTAGGAGCTGCAGCACATTTTCCCGTTGCTCAATTTTTTTTAGCTTGATCGATTCCTCACGAGTCAATGATACAAATCAATGATAGTTTAATGATATGAAGAAATATTTTCAAAGTAGAGATTCCTCACGCATCAATTATTTCTCCGGATTCAATTTTATGAGGCCCAGTCACTGATCCTAAAAACCTAAATTAAGTGCAAGGTTGCGATTTTTTGAGGAAACCGAGGCTTTTTACTGACATTTGTTTCATGCAAGCATATGAAAGCATAATTTGCAGAAGACTGCAGCGTCTTTTTTTGCCGAAATTGAGCAGGCACTGGCGGAGCGAAGGGCTAAAAGACCTGGCCTATTCAAATGGGCGGAGGCCAATCTGGCTTCACTCATACGTCTTGCTCAGACTCATCTTCCAGCCCGTCCTCTACTCCAGAGTCTACTTAAAGTTTACCTTCCTCCTCATCTTACTCCCTATTATGCTCCAAATTTCCTTCAAATCTTAAATTTTTGAACTGCCGCCCAGGACTTGGCCTGGGGGCAGTACTAAGGATTCACCCCAAAAAGGGGTGTGAGTCTATATATATATGTCAGCAAAGATTCCTCGGTGGTTTCTCAACCAAATTGGCTCATTTTTTCAGGAAATACCCAGCATGATGGCCGCTCAAACATATGTTTTCGGACCTTGGCAAAAATTAGTGGAACTGTGACAATTGCGATTTATCCGATTTTCAAGTGCCGATTTCATTGATTTTTACCAAATTTTCCAAATGTTGTGGATTTTTGGACCAGATACAAGCAAATGGGCATCGAATTCGTAATCTGTGCCCCAAATTACCTATATGGTGCCATTTTTGAACTGCCGCCCAGGACTTGGCCTGGGGGCAGTACTAAGGATTCACCCCAAAAAGGGGTGTGAGTCTATATATATATGTCAGCAAAGATTCCTCGGTGGTTTCTCAACCAAATTGGCTCATTTTTTCAGGAAATACCCAGCATGATGGCCGCTCAAACATATGTTTTCGGACCTTGGCAAAAATTAGTGGAACTGTGACAATTGCGATTTATCCGATTTTCAAGTGCCGATTTCATTGATTTTTACCAAATTTTCCAAATGTTGTGGATTTTTGGACCAGATACAAGCAAATGGGCATCGAATTCGTAATCTGTGCCCCAAATTACCTATATGGTGCCATTTTTGAACTGCCGCCCAGGACTTGGCCTGGGGGCAGTACTAAGGATTCACCCCAAAAAGGGGTGTGAGTCTATATATATATGTCAGCAAAGATTCCTCGGTGGTTTCTCAACCAAATTGGCTCATTTTTTCAGGAAATACCCAGCATGATGGCCGCTCAAACATATGTTTTCGGACCTTGGCAAAAATTAGTGGAACTGTGACAATTGCGATTTATCCGATTTTCAAGTGCCGATTTCATTGATTTTTACCAAATTTTCCAAATGTTGTGGATTTTTGGACCAGATACAAGCAAATGGGCATCGAATTCGTAATCTGTGCCCCAAATTACCTATATGGTGCCATTTTTGAACTGCCGCCCAGGACTTGGCCTGGGGGCAGTACTAAGGATTCACCCCAAAAAGGGGTGTGAGTCTATATATATATGTCAGCAAAGATTCCTCGGTGGTTTCTCAACCAAATTGGCTCATTTTTTCAGGAAATACCCAGCATGATGGCCGCTCAAACATATGTTTTCGGACCTTGGCAAAAATTAGTGGAACTGTGACAATTGCGATTTATCCGATTTTCAAGTGCCGATTTCATTGATTTTTACCAAATTTTCCAAATGTTGTGGATTTTTGGACCAGATACAAGCAAATGGGCATCGAATTCGTAATCTGTGCCCCAAATTACCTATATGGTGCCATTTTTGAACTGCCGCCCAGGACTTGGCCTGGGGGCAGTACTAAGGATTCACCCCAAAAAGGGGTGTGAGTCTATATATATATGTCAGCAAAGATTCCTCGGTGGTTTCTCAACCAAATTGGCTCATTTTTTCAGGAAATACCCAGCATGATGGCCGCTCAAACATATGTTTTCGGACCTTGGCAAAAATTAGTGGAACTGTGACAATTGCGATTTATCCGATTTTCAAGTGCCGATTTCATTGATTTTTACCAAATTTTCCAAATGTTGTGGATTTTTGGACCAGATACAAGCAAATGGGCATCGAATTCGTAATCTGTGCCCCAAATTACCTATATGGTGCCATTTTTGAACTGCCGCCCAGGACTTGGCCTGGGGGCAGTACTAAGGATTCACCCCAAAAAGGGGTGTGAGTCTATATATATATGTCAGCAAAGATTCCTCGGTGGTTTCTCAACCAAATTGGCTCATTTTTTCAGGAAATACCCAGCATGATGGCCGCTCAAACATATGTTTTCGGACCTTGGCAAAAATTAGTGGAACTGTGACAATTGCGATTTATCCGATTTTCAAGTGCCGATTTCATTGATTTTTACCAAATTTTCCAAATGTTGTGGATTTTTGGACCAGATACAAGCAAATGGGCATCGAATTCGTAATCTGTGCCCCAAATTACCTATATGGTGCCATTTTTGAACTGCCGCCCAGGACTTGGCCTGGGGGCAGTACTAAGGATTCACCCCAAAAAGGGGTGTGAGTCTATATATATATGTCAGCAAAGATTCCTCGGTGGTTTCTCAACCAAATTGGCTCATTTTTTCAGGAAATACCCAGCATGATGGCCGCTCAAACATATGTTTTCGGACCTTGGCAAAAATTAGTGGAACTGTGACAATTGCGATTTATCCGATTTTCAAGTGCCGATTTCATTGATTTTTACCAAATTTTCCAAATGTTGTGGATTTTTGGACCAGATACAAGCAAATGGGCATCGAATTCGTAATCTGTGCCCCAAATTACCTATATGGTGCCATTTTTGAACTGCCGCCCAGGACTTGGCCTGGGGGCAGTACTAAGGATTCACCCCAAAAAGGGGTGTGAGTCTATATATATATGTCAGCAAAGATTCCTCGGTGGTTTCTCAACCAAATTGGCTCATTTTTTCAGGAAATACCCAGCATGATGGCCGCTCAAACATATGTTTTCGGACCTTGGCAAAAATTAGTGGAACTGTGACAATTGCGATTTATCCGATTTTCAAGTGCCGATTTCATTGATTTTTACCAAATTTTCCAAATGTTGTGGATTTTTGGACCAGATACAAGCAAATGGGCATCGAATTCGTAATCTGTGCCCCAAATTACCTATATGGTGCCATTTTTGAACTGCCGCCCAGGACTTGGCCTGGGGGCAGTACTAAGGATTCACCCCAAAAAGGGGTGTGAGTCTATATATATATGTCAGCAAAGATTCCTCGGTGGTTTCTCAACCAAATTGGCTCATTTTTTCAGGAAATACCCAGCATGATGGCCGCTCAAACATATGTTTTCGGACCTTGGCAAAAATTAGTGGAACTGTGACAATTGCGATTTATCCGATTTTCAAGTGCCGATTTCATTGATTTTTACCAAATTTTCCAAATGTTGTGGATTTTTGGACCAGATACAAGCAAATGGGCATCGAATTCGTAATCTGTGCCCCAAATTACCTATATGGTGCCATTTTTGAACTGCCGCCCAGGACTTGGCCTGGGGGCAGTACTAAGGATTCACCCCAAAAAGGGGTGTGAGTCTATATATATATGTCAGCAAAGATTCCTCGGTGGTTTCTCAACCAAATTGGCTCATTTTTTCAGGAAATACCCAGCATGATGGCCGCTCAAACATATGTTTTCGGACCTTGGCAAAAATTAGTGGAACTGTGACAATTGCGATTTATCCGATTTTCAAGTGCCGATTTCATTGATTTTTACCAAATTTTCCAAATGTTGTGGATTTTTGGACCAGATACAAGCAAATGGGCATCGAATTCGTAATCTGTGCCCCAAATTACCTATATGGTGCCATTTTTGAACTGCCGCCCAGGACTTGGCCTGGGGGCAGTACTAAGGATTCACCCCAAAAAGGGGTGTGAGTCTATATATATATGTCAGCAAAGATTCCTCGGTGGTTTCTCAACCAAATTGGCTCATTTTTTCAGGAAATACCCAGCATGATGGCCGCTCAAACATATGTTTTCGGACCTTGGCAAAAATTAGTGGAACTGTGACAATTGCGATTTATCCGATTTTCAAGTGCCGATTTCATTGATTTTTACCAAATTTTCCAAATGTTGTGGATTTTTGGACCAGATACAAGCAAATGGGCATCGAATTCGTAATCTGTGCCCCAAATTACCTATATGGTGCCATTTTTGAACTGCCGCCCAGGACTTGGCCTGGGGGCAGTACTAAGGATTCACCCCAAAAAGGGGTGTGAGTCTATATATATATGTCAGCAAAGATTCCTCGGTGGTTTCTCAACCAAATTGGCTCATTTTTTCAGGAAATACCCAGCATGATGGCCGCTCAAACATATGTTTTCGGACCTTGGCAAAAATTAGTGGAACTGTGACAATTGCGATTTATCCGATTTTCAAGTGCCGATTTCATTGATTTTTACCAAATTTTCCAAATGTTGTGGATTTTTGGACCAGATACAAGCAAATGGGCATCGAATTCGTAATCTGTGCCCCAAATTACCTATATGGTGCCATTTTTGAACTGCCGCCCAGGACTTGGCCTGGGGGCAGTACTAAGGATTCACCCCAAAAAGGGGTGTGAGTCTATATATATATGTCAGCAAAGATTCCTCGGTGGTTTCTCAACCAAATTGGCTCATTTTTTCAGGAAATACCCAGCATGATGGCCGCTCAAACATATGTTTTCGGACCTTGGCAAAAATTAGTGGAACTGTGACAATTGCGATTTATCCGATTTTCAAGTGCCGATTTCATTGATTTTTACCAAATTTTCCAAATGTTGTGGATTTTTGGACCAGATACAAGCAAATGGGCATCGAATTCGTAATCTGTGCCCCAAATTACCTATATGGTGCCATTTTTGAACTGCCGCCCAGGACTTGGCCTGGGGGCAGTACTAAGGATTCACCCCAAAAAGGGGTGTGAGTCTATATATATATGTCAGCAAAGATTCCTCGGTGGTTTCTCAACCAAATTGGCTCATTTTTTCAGGAAATACCCAGCATGATGGCCGCTCAAACATATGTTTTCGGACCTTGGCAAAAATTAGTGGAACTGTGACAATTGCGATTTATCCGATTTTCAAGTGCCGATTTCATTGATTTTTACCAAATTTTCCAAATGTTGTGGATTTTTGGACCAGATACAAGCAAATGGGCATCGAATTCGTAATCTGTGCCCCAAATTACCTATATGGTGCCATTTTTGAACTGCCGCCCAGGACTTGGCCTGGGGGCAGTACTAAGGATTCACCCCAAAAAGGGGTGTGAGTCTATATATATATGTCAGCAAAGATTCCTCGGTGGTTTCTCAACCAAATTGGCTCATTTTTTCAGGAAATACCCAGCATGATGGCCGCTCAAACATATGTTTTCGGACCTTGGCAAAAATTAGTGGAACTGTGACAATTGCGATTTATCCGATTTTCAAGTGCCGATTTCATTGATTTTTACCAAATTTTCCAAATGTTGTGGATTTTTGGACCAGATACAAGCAAATGGGCATCGAATTCGTAATCTGTGCCCCAAATTACCTATATGGTGCCATTTTTGAACTGCCGCCCAGGACTTGGCCTGGGGGCAGTACTAAGGATTCACCCCAAAAAGGGGTGTGAGTCTATATATATATGTCAGCAAAGATTCCTCGGTGGTTTCTCAACCAAATTGGCTCATTTTTTCAGGAAATACCCAGCATGATGGCCGCTCAAACATATGTTTTCGGACCTTGGCAAAAATTAGTGGAACTGTGACAATTGCGATTTATCCGATTTTCAAGTGCCGATTTCATTGATTTTTACCAAATTTTCCAAATGTTGTGGATTTTTGGACCAGATACAAGCAAATGGGCATCGAATTCGTAATCTGTGCCCCAAATTACCTATATGGTGCCATTTTTGAACTGCCGCCCAGGACTTGGCCTGGGGGCAGTACTAAGGATTCACCCCAAAAAGGGGTGTGAGTCTATATATATATGTCAGCAAAGATTCCTCGGTGGTTTCTCAACCAAATTGGCTCATTTTTTCAGGAAATACCCAGCATGATGGCCGCTCAAACATATGTTTTCGGACCTTGGCAAAAATTAGTGGAACTGTGACAATTGCGATTTATCCGATTTTCAAGTGCCGATTTCATTGATTTTTACCAAATTTTCCAAATGTTGTGGATTTTTGGACCAGATACAAGCAAATGGGCATCGAATTCGTAATCTGTGCCCCAAATTACCTATATGGTGCCATTTTTGAACTGCCGCCCAGGACTTGGCCTGGGGGCAGTACTAAGGATTCACCCCAAAAAGGGGTGTGAGTCTATATATATATGTCAGCAAAGATTCCTCGGTGGTTTCTCAACCAAATTGGCTCATTTTTTCAGGAAATACCCAGCATGATGGCCGCTCAAACATATGTTTTCGGACCTTGGCAAAAATTAGTGGAACTGTGACAATTGCGATTTATCCGATTTTCAAGTGCCGATTTCATTGATTTTTACCAAATTTTCCAAATGTTGTGGATTTTTGGACCAGATACAAGCAAATGGGCATCGAATTCGTAATCTGTGCCCCAAATTACCTATATGGTGCCATTTTTGAACTGCCGCCCAGGACTTGGCCTGGGGGCAGTACTAAGGATTCACCCCAAAAAGGGGTGTGAGTCTATATATATATGTCAGCAAAGATTCCTCGGTGGTTTCTCAACCAAATTGGCTCATTTTTTCAGGAAATACCCAGCATGATGGCCGCTCAAACATATGTTTTCGGACCTTGGCAAAAATTAGTGGAACTGTGACAATTGCGATTTATCCGATTTTCAAGTGCCGATTTCATTGATTTTTACCAAATTTTCCAAATGTTGTGGATTTTTGGACCAGATACAAGCAAATGGGCATCGAATTCGTAATCTGTGCCCCAAATTACCTATATGGTGCCATTTTTGAACTGCCGCCCAGGACTTGGCCTGGGGGCAGTACTAAGGATTCACCCCAAAAAGGGGTGTGAGTCTATATATATATGTCAGCAAAGATTCCTCGGTGGTTTCTCAACCAAATTGGCTCATTTTTTCAGGAAATACCCAGCATGATGGCCGCTCAAACATATGTTTTCGGACCTTGGCAAAAATTAGTGGAACTGTGACAATTGCGATTTATCCGATTTTCAAGTGCCGATTTCATTGATTTTTACCAAATTTTCCAAATGTTGTGGATTTTTGGACCAGATACAAGCAAATGGGCATCGAATTCGTAATCTGTGCCCCAAATTACCTATATGGTGCCATTTTTGAACTGCCGCCCAGGACTTGGCCTGGGGGCAGTACTAAGGATTCACCCCAAAAAGGGGTGTGAGTCTATATATATATGTCAGCAAAGATTCCTCGGTGGTTTCTCAACCAAATTGGCTCATTTTTTCAGGAAATACCCAGCATGATGGCCGCTCAAACATATGTTTTCGGACCTTGGCAAAAATTAGTGGAACTGTGACAATTGCGATTTATCCGATTTTCAAGTGCCGATTTCATTGATTTTTACCAAATTTTCCAAATGTTGTGGATTTTTGGACCAGATACAAGCAAATGGGCATCGAATTCGTAATCTGTGCCCCAAATTACCTATATGGTGCCATTTTTGAACTGCCGCCCAGGACTTGGCCTGGGGGCAGTACTAAGGATTCACCCCAAAAAGGGGTGTGAGTCTATATATATATGTCAGCAAAGATTCCTCGGTGGTTTCTCAACCAAATTGGCTCATTTTTTCAGGAAATACCCAGCATGATGGCCGCTCAAACATATGTTTTCGGACCTTGGCAAAAATTAGTGGAACTGTGACAATTGCGATTTATCCGATTTTCAAGTGCCGATTTCATTGATTTTTACCAAATTTTCCAAATGTTGTGGATTTTTGGACCAGATACAAGCAAATGGGCATCGAATTCGTAATCTGTGCCCCAAATTACCTATATGGTGCCATTTTTGAACTGCCGCCCAGGACTTGGCCTGGGGGCAGTACTAAGGATTCACCCCAAAAAGGGGTGTGAGTCTATATATATATGTCAGCAAAGATTCCTCGGTGGTTTCTCAACCAAATTGGCTCATTTTTTCAGGAAATACCCAGCATGATGGCCGCTCAAACATATGTTTTCGGACCTTGGCAAAAATTAGTGGAACTGTGACAATTGCGATTTATCCGATTTTCAAGTGCCGATTTCATTGATTTTTACCAAATTTTCCAAATGTTGTGGATTTTTGGACCAGATACAAGCAAATGGGCATCGAATTCGTAATCTGTGCCCCAAATTACCTATATGGTGCCATTTTTGAACTGCCGCCCAGGACTTGGCCTGGGGGCAGTACTAAGGATTCACCCCAAAAAGGGGTGTGAGTCTATATATATATGTCAGCAAAGATTCCTCGGTGGTTTCTCAACCAAATTGGCTCATTTTTTCAGGAAATACCCAGCATGATGGCCGCTCAAACATATGTTTTCGGACCTTGGCAAAAATTAGTGGAACTGTGACAATTGCGATTTATCCGATTTTCAAGTGCCGATTTCATTGATTTTTACCAAATTTTCCAAATGTTGTGGATTTTTGGACCAGATACAAGCAAATGGGCATCGAATTCGTAATCTGTGCCCCAAATTACCTATATGGTGCCATTTTTGAACTGCCGCCCAGGACTTGGCCTGGGGGCAGTACTAAGGATTCACCCCAAAAAGGGGTGTGAGTCTATATATATATGTCAGCAAAGATTCCTCGGTGGTTTCTCAACCAAATTGGCTCATTTTTTCAGGAAATACCCAGCATGATGGCCGCTCAAACATATGTTTTCGGACCTTGGCAAAAATTAGTGGAACTGTGACAATTGCGATTTATCCGATTTTCAAGTGCCGATTTCATTGATTTTTACCAAATTTTCCAAATGTTGTGGATTTTTGGACCAGATACAAGCAAATGGGCATCGAATTCGTAATCTGTGCCCCAAATTACCTATATGGTGCCATTTTTGAACTGCCGCCCAGGACTTGGCCTGGGGGCAGTACTAAGGATTCACCCCAAAAAGGGGTGTGAGTCTATATATATATGTCAGCAAAGATTCCTCGGTGGTTTCTCAACCAAATTGGCTCATTTTTTCAGGAAATACCCAGCATGATGGCCGCTCAAACATATGTTTTCGGACCTTGGCAAAAATTAGTGGAACTGTGACAATTGCGATTTATCCGATTTTCAAGTGCCGATTTCATTGATTTTTACCAAATTTTCCAAATGTTGTGGATTTTTGGACCAGATACAAGCAAATGGGCATCGAATTCGTAATCTGTGCCCCAAATTACCTATATGGTGCCATTTTTGAACTGCCGCCCAGGACTTGGCCTGGGGGCAGTACTAAGGATTCACCCCAAAAAGGGGTGTGAGTCTATATATATATGTCAGCAAAGATTCCTCGGTGGTTTCTCAACCAAATTGGCTCATTTTTTCAGGAAATACCCAGCATGATGGCCGCTCAAACATATGTTTTCGGACCTTGGCAAAAATTAGTGGAACTGTGACAATTGCGATTTATCCGATTTTCAAGTGCCGATTTCATTGATTTTTACCAAATTTTCCAAATGTTGTGGATTTTTGGACCAGATACAAGCAAATGGGCATCGAATTCGTAATCTGTGCCCCAAATTACCTATATGGTGCCATTTTTGAACTGCCGCCCAGGACTTGGCCTGGGGGCAGTACTAAGGATTCACCCCAAAAAGGGGTGTGAGTCTATATATATATGTCAGCAAAGATTCCTCGGTGGTTTCTCAACCAAATTGGCTCATTTTTTCAGGAAATACCCAGCATGATGGCCGCTCAAACATATGTTTTCGGACCTTGGCAAAAATTAGTGGAACTGTGACAATTGCGATTTATCCGATTTTCAAGTGCCGATTTCATTGATTTTTACCAAATTTTCCAAATGTTGTGGATTTTTGGACCAGATACAAGCAAATGGGCATCGAATTCGTAATCTGTGCCCCAAATTACCTATATGGTGCCATTTTTGAACTGCCGCCCAGGACTTGGCCTGGGGGCAGTACTAAGGATTCACCCCAAAAAGGGGTGTGAGTCTATATATATATGTCAGCAAAGATTCCTCGGTGGTTTCTCAACCAAATTGGCTCATTTTTTCAGGAAATACCCAGCATGATGGCCGCTCAAACATATGTTTTCGGACCTTGGCAAAAATTAGTGGAACTGTGACAATTGCGATTTATCCGATTTTCAAGTGCCGATTTCATTGATTTTTACCAAATTTTCCAAATGTTGTGGATTTTTGGACCAGATACAAGCAAATGGGCATCGAATTCGTAATCTGTGCCCCAAATTACCTATATGGTGCCATTTTTGAACTGCCGCCCAGGACTTGGCCTGGGGGCAGTACTAAGGATTCACCCCAAAAAGGGGTGTGAGTCTATATATATATGTCAGCAAAGATTCCTCGGTGGTTTCTCAACCAAATTGGCTCATTTTTTCAGGAAATACCCAGCATGATGGCCGCTCAAACATATGTTTTCGGACCTTGGCAAAAATTAGTGGAACTGTGACAATTGCGATTTATCCGATTTTCAAGTGCCGATTTCATTGATTTTTACCAAATTTTCCAAATGTTGTGGATTTTTGGACCAGATACAAGCAAATGGGCATCGAATTCGTAATCTGTGCCCCAAATTACCTATATGGTGCCATTTTTGAACTGCCGCCCAGGACTTGGCCTGGGGGCAGTACTAAGGATTCACCCCAAAAAGGGGTGTGAGTCTATATATATATGTCAGCAAAGATTCCTCGGTGGTTTCTCAACCAAATTGGCTCATTTTTTCAGGAAATACCCAGCATGATGGCCGCTCAAACATATGTTTTCGGACCTTGGCAAAAATTAGTGGAACTGTGACAATTGCGATTTATCCGATTTTCAAGTGCCGATTTCATTGATTTTTACCAAATTTTCCAAATGTTGTGGATTTTTGGACCAGATACAAGCAAATGGGCATCGAATTCGTAATCTGTGCCCCAAATTACCTATATGGTGCCATTTTTGAACTGCCGCCCAGGACTTGGCCTGGGGGCAGTACTAAGGATTCACCCCAAAAAGGGGTGTGAGTCTATATATATATGTCAGCAAAGATTCCTCGGTGGTTTCTCAACCAAATTGGCTCATTTTTTCAGGAAATACCCAGCATGATGGCCGCTCAAACATATGTTTTCGGACCTTGGCAAAAATTAGTGGAACTGTGACAATTGCGATTTATCCGATTTTCAAGTGCCGATTTCATTGATTTTTACCAAATTTTCCAAATGTTGTGGATTTTTGGACCAGATACAAGCAAATGGGCATCGAATTCGTAATCTGTGCCCCAAATTACCTATATGGTGCCATTTTTGAACTGCCGCCCAGGACTTGGCCTGGGGGCAGTACTAAGGATTCACCCCAAAAAGGGGTGTGAGTCTATATATATATGTCAGCAAAGATTCCTCGGTGGTTTCTCAACCAAATTGGCTCATTTTTTCAGGAAATACCCAGCATGATGGCCGCTCAAACATATGTTTTCGGACCTTGGCAAAAATTAGTGGAACTGTGACAATTGCGATTTATCCGATTTTCAAGTGCCGATTTCATTGATTTTTACCAAATTTTCCAAATGTTGTGGATTTTTGGACCAGATACAAGCAAATGGGCATCGAATTCGTAATCTGTGCCCCAAATTACCTATATGGTGCCATTTTTGAACTGCCGCCCAGGACTTGGCCTGGGGGCAGTACTAAGGATTCACCCCAAAAAAACCCTAAGTCCCAGACCCCGTTTTTTAAGAAACATCATTTCACTGGGTAGTCTTATTGGATCAGATCAAAAGGTGGTCTACGTATGCATGATATATGGATTCAGATTATTACCTACCCATTAGAGAGAGTTTGTTTAGACCAAACTACAAGGGGCGGCAGTTCATCTCATGGGTTCAGCCACTTTGTGCAAATGAACCCCATGTTATACTAGTTCCCATGTCGGCCGCTCAGAAAGAAATAGGAAAGAGATTTTCGGCAAAAAGCATATATTGGAATAAAATATATGTTTAATTCAGAAACCAATTCAGGCAGATAGAACGATTAGAGGCAGAAAATAATTCGAACAAAAAAGGGCATTTCTTAATACAAATAAATTATCGATTTTTGACAGGAGGAGGAGCTGTTTGGTGCACTGGTGCAGAGCTGCGGGGAGCTCCGCGTTCAGGAAAAGCTCATGTCTGCGCTTCTGAGGCAGTCCCCGTCTCTGCTCAACCGACTAACCCCTGGCCAACTCCAGTCTCTGGCCTCTGTCTACGCTAGCTGTGGTTCGACAGCCTTTTTCAAACCAATGCCTCCACTTCCTCCAAATGCAGGCAGTCTGCAACTGGAGCAACTGTTCAGTCAGCTGAAGGAAGCCTTGGAGCAAGCGGATGAGCCTCTGAGCTTCTTCATTCGCCAGCAGTTTCTGCTCATCGGTTCTTTTTCTGAATTTCTCCGCCACTAATATTTCTGCCTACCTCTTCCAGCCAAGCATGGGCATCTGTTGCGTTCGCAGAAGCTTCGACAGCAATTCGCGTCCCTCTGCGCCGATCAGGATAGCCAGGAAATGTGCGAGATTTCTGAGGTTACAGCATTCTTCTCCAAACTTGCCTTTCTTCTTCGAAAATTTCTTTCTCCTTCCTTAGTTCTTGAAAGCCTTGGACCATTTGCAGATCCTCTACCTCCTGGAGCAGTACGGGGAGGAGGCTGCCGAACTTGAAGAGGGGCAGGAGCCTTCGTTGCTTCGCCTAGCTGCTCTGGCTGCCGACGGGAGGCAGTGGAGCAAGGTCAGTCTGGCCTTCTGCTGCTTGTAACAAGAACTGGGCAAAACTGCAGACAGAGGAGCGTTGGCTGAGCAAACGGCTGGAGAGAGGTGAAAAGGAGTTCTACGAAAACCTTGCACCGCTTCAACCAGCTCTCCTGCCGGCTATGAACGAAGCTTCCAGAATGGTTTGTCGATTATTTATTCCATATAGCTCCATGTTAGAATTAGTTTTAAAATTTGGAGACGTTTTTAGAAATTGGAAGTTTTGGCAATTTTCAGCTTTTTCTCAGTTTTGAATCTCTTCATTGGTAAACACTTTTGGCAAAACTATTTAAAACAATGCTATTGTCACTTGTTTGCATCGTAGTAAAGCAATTGCCAGTTCGCAATTCTCTATTTTTCTTCTCCACAGGCACCAAGTATTCAATTGCAGGCCTTCTGCAGAGGTTGCTTGCAAAGCTGTGGAGCTGAGGCTCTCGGAAAAGCACGGATCTGGGACACGGTAATTTGGAAACGTTCTTCAAAAAAACAATTACCTAAAAAATGCATAAAAATATTTCTTACTTCCCATATATTCCTACATTCTCCTCATCACTGAACATGGGCAGGGTGGGGCGGCCTTCGCTGGACAGCTCCTGATAGCTGCCTTGGAAGCTGTGGCAAGTCGGGTGGAGCAAGGGCTGGTGGAAGGCGAGGACTTGGCGCCATGGCTGTGTAAGGCTGCGGCGACTGTGACGCAGGGTTTAAATTTTTGTAAATTCTCAATTACCAATTGCTGGTCACAAATTTCTGAATCATTGATTTTTGCTAAATTTTTGAATTCGCTTTCATTTCGATCCACTCAGAGTCAGGCAGTTCAATGCCTGTTGTTTTAGAAATAATATTCTAAAATCTAAAAAAAGTCCTTTCAGGGCCAGGTGAAGTTTATGGACACAAAAATTAAGCACAGAAAACTTCAGCAAAAATCTTTTAAAAAATCTAAAAAGTCTGTTCTTTTCCGTCTTTCAACGGTTGAAAATATAAAAAGAAAACTAGGACTTGCACATTGATATACCTGAATTCTCACAAGAGCCTGGTTGTTCAGGCAAAACGGCTTCCAGATGAAGCGGCTTGGGAGAAGGTTTGCGGAAAGCTGCTGGCGCACTTCACGCGGAAGCTCAAAGCTCCGCTTGCTGTAGCCAGTGCGGAAGCGTTGGAGCAAGCGCTATGCATTCTGCAGCCCTTGCACCAGTTTGATTGCTTTCTGTCTCTAAATTCGCTCTCCTAATCCGCCCGTAATGTATCAGTCAAATCTCAGCGAGATTCTAAGACTTCAACTTTTTGGTCCAAATCCTTTTTTAGTTAACCGAAATTACGGAATTTTGATAATATTATTTCAGATGAACGATTTTGCAGGCTTGGTCTCGCCAAGCATCAAAACTGGGCTCCAGCAATCGCTGCTTTCAGTCTACTGCTTGGCATGGCTTTGCCCTCAGATTCGGTTGCCATTAATCTCCTTAGGCTCAGTATGAAGCGAGGCGATTTGCAGGATCTTGGGGCGCTGACTGTAAAACTGCTGAGCGAGTGCCTTTCCAAGGCAGATCTGTCGACGCGACTCGCTTCTCTGGATCATTCCTCCACTGCTCTCCTTCGCCTCCTTCCCAGGTTCAGCCCGATTCATCGGCAATTCCGATTCCGTTCAGGCCAGTCACCAACAATTCCTTTCTCTCCAGCCACAATATTGCCAAAAAACCAGAAATATTACCTCTCATAACTTCTTCGTCGATATTGGACAATTCCTGCGACAGAAAATCCAAATATTTTCGATCAGATTGAATAGTGCCTGATGACGGTTGAAGTGGGCAAAGCGGTGCTCGTTCAATGCTCAACTGTCTTCTTCGAAGCGCAGACAGCAGCCACAAATGCCTGGCCATCCACTCCGCCCTTCGCCCGGTTGCCCTGCCGCAGAAACTTCCCCTGCTCCAGCAACTTCTCAAGGTGCAACCTCTTTTCCTCTCCTTCTTTCCCACTCCCAGACACTCAGCTTGCAGCACCTGACCAATCTGCCCAGACATCCAGAGGCTGCCGATCTGCTTCAAGATGCGGCCATGAACTTGAACGAGCAGAGCTGTCTCACCTCCATCTCCTTGGCCATCGCCATCAGCCAGACCAGCAAGGCTCTGGCCCTGCCCTGCCCTCCGAGAGCCATTCGCTTTCTCGAGGACGGTAGCAGAAGCTTTGCTGAAAATCTAAGCCTGGATGAGATAGGGCTATTTCTGACAGAGACCCTAGAGCAGCTGAGGAAGGAGGTGAAGAATGGTGAACTGGACAGCTCGATTGATCTCCTATTATCTACTGCCAGCTGGCTGATGACGCACAGGCCAATCAGTCCCATCTTCTCCATGGTTCCCCAGCCATCTGCTCAGTAGATTTTCAAATAAATCTCCTACCTCCAGGCAGCAGAGATTCTAAGCCTGGTCGGATGCTGCAGCGATGCCCAACTGGAAGCATGCGACGGCCTCCTTGGTCGCTTCTTGTCTCAGGCTAGCTTCTTTTGCCTTGTCTCCTTCTTATCGATCAGTTTTGATGAAAGTTCAATCAGAGAGCTTCAGCTTTCATGGCAGCAGTGATTGGCCAATTATGCCTGGCCAATCACTGCTGCCATGAAAGCACTGAAGCACCAGTCAAATGCAGGTGCCAGTGGATGCCCTAAGCGACTGCCTTCAGGCTGCCAAAGACAGCGGCTTCGAGCCTTGGAGCCGCCTCCTCAGCGTCTGTCTGCGCCATGCCAGTTCTCTGGACGATTCTATCTGGGTTCGAAAGAATCACTTCCTATCAGCCGCGAAGGACAAGAGGCAATGCTTGCAGAAAAGCCTGTCGCTGGAGCTTCGAAAGAGCCTGCTGGGATTCCTGCAAGAGCAGCCGGCCGCCTGTCTGCGACTCCTTCAGTTGGCCCTGAACTGCCCAGCCGTCCACACCGGCCTGGCGAGCAACCTCCTCAACCTCGGCCTCACCCTGGCAGCGTGAGGCCTTTTGTTCCATTATCTCCATTCCTCTCCCAAACTTCATCCGCTCACAGTTCTTTGCCTCCTTTTCCAATTTTTATCTTTTCCCACTTTCCAACTGCAAACCTTCGCCCATCACATCCCCCTACTCAGCCTTAGCCATCTTTCTATATCCGCTGAAGCGGAGGCGGCAATTGCAGTAGCTTGACGGCCAAAGCGGCGGCTGATGGCGGGGAGCTGGTGGCGGCGGTGGACTTCCTGCAGACAGCCTACCGCACGGAGCGCAAGGCCGTCTTCCAGGCCTTCCTCGCCTTCCTCTCCGTCTACCGGGCCATTCTCCGGTTCCTTCACCCATCAACTAAGCTGATGGAGGGGAGCTGGTGGCGGCGGTGGACTTCCTGCAGACAGCCTACCGCACGGAGCGCAAGGCCGTCTTCCAGGCCTTCCTCGCCTTCCTCTCCGTCTACCGGGCCATTCTCCGGTTCCTTCACCCATCAACTAAGCTGATGGAGGGGAGCTGGTGGCGGCGGTGGACTTCCTGCAGACAGCCTACCGCACGGAGCGCAAGGCCGTCTTCCAGGCCTTCCTCGCCTTCCTCTCCGTCTACCGGGCCATTCTCCGATTCCTTCACCCATCAACTAAGCTGATGGAGGGGAGCTGGTGGCGGCGGTGGACTTCCTGCAGACAGCCTACCGCACGGAGCGCAAGGCCGTCTTCCAGGCCTTCCTCGCCTTCCTCTCCGTCTACCAGGCCATTCTCCGGTTCCTTCACCCATCAACTAAGCTGATGGAGGGGAGCTGGTGGCAACGGTGGACTTCCTGCAGACAGCCTACCGCACGGAGCGCAAGGCCGTCTTCCAGGCCTTCCTCGCCTTCCTCTCCGTCTACCGGGCCATTCTCCGGTTCCTTCACCCATCAACTAAGCTGATGGAGGGGAGCTGGTGGCGGCGGTGGACTTCCTGCAGACAGCCTACCGCACGGAGCGCAAGGCCGTCTTCCAGGCCTTCCTCGCCTTCCTCTCCGTCTACCAGGCCATTCTCCGGTTCCTTCACCCATCAACTAAGCTGATGGAGGGGAGCTGGTGGCGGCGGTGGACTTCCTGCAGACAGCCTACCGCACGGAGCGCAAGGCCGTCTTCCAGCGCCTTCCTCGCCTTCCTCTCCGTCTACCGGGCCATTCTCCACCCAACCCCCCCCCAGGTTCCTCCACCCATCAACTAAGCTATGGAGGGGAGCTGGTGCGCGGACTTCCTGCAGACAGCCTCCCCCCCAACCCACCCCTCACCCCCCCTCGCCTTCCTCTCCGTCTACCGGGCCATTCTCCGGTTCCTTCACCCATCAACTAAGCTGATGGAGGGGAGCTGGTGGCGGCGGTGGACTTCCTGCAGACAGCCTACCGCACGGAGCGCAAGGCCTCTTCCGCCTTCCCCGCCTCCCTCTCCGTCTACCGGGCCCTCTCCGTTCCCCCCCCCCCACAAAGGGGAGGGGAGGGGGCGGGACTTCCTGCAGACAGCCTACCGCACGGAGCGCAAGGCCGTCTTCCAGGCCTTCCTCGCCTTCCCTCTCCGTCTACCGGGCCATTCTCCGGTTCCTTCACCCATCAACTAAGCTGATGGAGGGGAGCTGGTGGCGGCGGTGGACTTCCTGCAGACAGCCTACCGCACGGAGCGCAAGGCCGTCTTCCAGGCCTTCCTCGCCTTCCTCTCCGTCTACCGGGCCATTCTCCGGTTCCTTCACCCATCAACTAAGCTGATGGAGGGGAGCTGGTGGCGGCGGTGGACTTCCTGCAGACAGCCTACCGCACGGAGCGCAAGGCCGTCTTCCAGGCCTTCCTCGCCTTCCTCTCCGTCTACCGGGCCATTCTCCGGTTCCTTCACCCATCAACTAAGCTGATGGAGGGGAGCTGGTGGCGGCGGTGGACTTCCTGCAGACAGCCTACCGCACGGAGCGCAAGGCCGTCTTCCAGGCCTTCCTCGCCTTCCTCTCCGTCTACCGGGCCATTCTCCGGTTCCTTCACCCATCAACTAAGCTGATGGAGGGGAGCTGGTGGCGGCGGTGGACTTCCTGCAGACAGCCTACCGCACGGAGCGCAAGGCCGTCTTCCAGGCCTTCCTCGCCTTCCTCTCCGTCTACCGGGCCATTCTCCGGTTCCTTCACCCATCAACTAAGCTGATGGAGGGGAGCTGGTGGCGGCGGTGGACTTCCTGCAGACAGCCTACCGCACGGAGCGCAAGGCCGTCTTCCAGGCCTTCCTCGCCTTCCTCTCCGTCTACCGGGCCATTCTCCGGTTCCTTCACCCCCCATCAACTAAGCTGATGGAGGGGAGCTGGTGGCGGCGGTGGACTTCCTGCAGACAGCCTACCGCACGGAGCGCAAGGCCGTCTTCCAGGCCTTCCTCGCCTTCCTCTCCATCTACCGGGCCATTCTCCGGTTCCTTCACCCATCAGCTCTGATCGAAGCTCACATCGGGATCCCCGCACCCGAAGAGGCGCCCCCCCACGCCAGCGCCTGCCTGAGAAGAGACCAGCCCTATATCCCTGCCTCCCACGGCCCCCACTAACTTATATAAATCACGACGACTCCACAAACCAAAAACAACACCAAAACCAAAACCACAAAAAAGCAAACAACACCCCCACACAACTACCAAAAAGATTAGTAATAAGCCGCCCACACAGCAAAACTTCCATACAACCAACACCTCCCCACCACGCAACCCTCACCCCCCCAAGCACACTAAAGAAAATAAATATAATCTCATTATAATAAAAAAAAAAAAAATAAATAAAAAAAAAAACAAAAAAAATACTAAAGATCAAAAGAAAAAAACATAAAAAAGTAAAAAAACAACAAAAAAAAAAAACAAAAAAAAAAACAAAAATAAATAATTAAACAAAAAAAATAATAATACTAACAATAACAAAAACAACATAAAAAAACAAAAACACAAAAACACCAAAAAACACCAAACATCAACCTGCCTCAGCATTGTGATTTCTCAACTTTATCAATCGCAGCAGCAGAAATAAAACGCAAAGACCTATTGAATTGAATAGATGCTCGAACCTAAAATTCCCAAATCTCCTCTCTCTAAACGACAAGAAAGAAAACAACGGCCTGATCACCAATTTCATCATAGAATAAAGGGTATGAGAGCCTTCCTAGCCGGCGGGTAGTCCTTGAAGTGTCTCCGATACCAGCTGCAAAGGCCCATAATGTCAAGAAGAGAATTCAAATCAGGCTCAGCACCGGTGATGATGGATGGCACGGCCGGAGAGGACAGCCGTAGTGAAGATGGCAAAAGCGAGGGCCTGCAGGTTCCAGACTGCCAAGGCAAAGCCCCACCATTCCACCACTTCGCCCAAGAAGTTGGCGCCGCTTACCAGCTCGAACAGGCCGCCTGCCAATTCAATATGTCTCCCTCTGCTTCATCTGCTCAGACAGAGCAAGGCTAAAAAAAGACCGTGAGGAACTCGATAGCCGCTTTCGCCGGGCTTCCGAAGGCTGCGCAGCAGATGGTCACTCTGCAGGTTCACCAGCAAACCAGCCAGGAAGAGCAGCAGTCCTGTAAAGCTTCCATTGGAGGAGCTATGATTGGCAGATGATTGTTGGCTGAGAGATGTGATGGACGGAGAGGTCTCTTACTCCTCCTCAGCTCTGATGTGCATCGACGGTTAGTTTTCTTTTCCTCTTCTTCTTCTCAAGCAAAAGTCAAGAGTGAATTATTGCAGAGGGTGCGAAGGGAGGAGGCGGGCACTGGGAATGGATGAAGATGGCAGTGATGTAGGGGGTGAGAATACAACGAAAGATACCATAGTCCCAAAACGCGCCGTTTCCCTCAACAGAATACTCGGGGCCTTACTTTTGGCCAACAAAAGAAAGAGAATGAATCACACTCCAAGCCTTAACAGGGAAGGAAGGAGCTGAAACAGAAGGGCCTAAAGCTACACAAGCTAGGCAGTGTCTCAAAGAAAAAAGCATGAGAGAGCCAGAAAGTGGGAGATGAAAATGGAGGCTCATCAAAATGCTACTTAGAAAGGAGAGAGCGACGATAGGCACGCAGGCCTCGCACTGTGAGAGGAAGGAAGTGGGGGGTAGGAGGGGCAGGGGCTGGCTCCTCCACGTCCTCCGTCCGCTCCACCGCTCCATCCCCACCGTCCTGCTCATCGACTGCGCCGCCCTCCTCCTCCACCTCCGCGGAGTCGCTCGGGTAGTCGGACTGGTCCTTGGGGCAGATGCTGGAGAGGAGATCGAGTTCCAGGGGAACGAGGTGGCTGATGGAGCGGGTGCTGCTGTAGCCAGAGGCGTCGGTGACCTCGACGTAGCGGAGGACGTTGTCAGGGCCGGGGAGGAGCTTGTCCACCTTGACGAGCTTCCAGTTGGCCCGCTTGCTCTTCTCCACCAGGAGACAGACGGCTCCCAGCTCCAGCTCCACCGGCTGGCCTTGGCATAGTTGATGGAGGTGTTGCTGGCGAAGATGAGCCTTGTACTCGGTGCTCCAGCGACGCCAGAACGCGTCCACTAGCTCTTGGCGGTGCTGAACTTGAAGGCGCAAGAGTCGAGCGGGGCGAGAGCTGGGCAGCGGAAGCGAGTCTGGCAGAAGGGGTGCTTGAAGCTGGACATGGGGTGATAGAAGATGGGCTGGGGTGAGAGGGAGGAGGTCTTGAGGGTTGTCGGTGAGGCTGGTGAGGGGGCGCTGGTTGAGCACGGCCTTGATGAGGCAGAGGATGGTGCCGAGCTCAAAGTCGCTGACCTTCTGGGAGCCCAGCGAGGCTCGCAGCGGCCCCTTGACCAAATCCACCATCTTCTCCACACCTCCCTGCCGCCATGGCGCTCGCACAGAGCCGAAAGAGAGCCGGAGGGAGATGTAGGAGGGGAAGGCGGAGGCGAGGTTGGCGAAGCCCTTGAAGGCGGTGGCGCAGTCAAGGTACACGGTGCCGGCTGTGAGCCCGCGTCTGGCCCACATCCTCTGGAACACGCTGACGACGGCCGCCGTGCTGTAGTTCTCTAGCACCTCCAGGTGAAGGCCTTGCGAGACGCAGCAGCTGAACACTGCCACCCACCTCTTCTGGTAGTGTTGGCGAGAGTAGTTGTAGACATAGAGGGGGCCCAGCTGATCAAGTAGGAGGTGATGGAAGGGGGGAAGATGAGGTTGGAGTCGTTGTCGGGGAAGGAGCCCGAGCGGAGGCCGGGGAAGAGGACGTCGGGCAGCTCATACCCAGACCCCGCAGCCTCGCAGCGCTCGCTTCACCCCTGGCAGTCCTTGTGTAGGCCAGTGCCGGAGACAAACTTGGGCCAGTACTTGAGCCGGGCCAGCGTGGAGGAGTTGCTGATGGGCCTGGAGGGCGAGGAGGAGGGCCAGGTGACAGGAGCCGGGCAGGAGAGCCGGAGACTCCTCCGCCATCCGCGTCCCCACGCGAAGCACACCGTCCTCGGAGAGGAAGATGGAGAGTTGCTTACAGATCTTCTCCTTGGAGAAGCCCTTCTGTTGCAGGTCGGAGTAGAGGGTGGGGTAGTAGCGGAGCTGGGTCTGGCAGGTGAGCATGTGCAGGGCCTCCGTCTTCTCCACGTAGGTGATCCCTTCCCCTCGGGCTCGCTTCTGACATCATAGAAAGCGAAGCGGAAGGGCGTAGGTGCAGAGGACCTTGTCAAGGTTGTTGGAGGAGTCCAAGATCCGATCGATGATGCTCCAGTCCTGCTCACGGCCTGTCCCCGTTGCTCCCAGTGCCTCAGCCACCAGCTTCTTCTGCTTCTTCTCCCCCAGGCGACTCTCCTCTTCCTCCGGAGAGAAGGAAGGCGGAGTCCAGGCCGGCCACTGAGTGAAAGGCAGGTGAAGGAAGTTGGGTCCAGTGTAGTAGTTGGACTGGATCAGGGAAGAGAGGGCCTTGGGCTTAGTGAGGATGTCGGCGGCGTTGTCCACGGTGGGAACGAAGCGTCGCTCGTAGCCAGGAAAGCTCTGGGTCAGCTCCTCCACCTCCAGCTCTCGCCTCGCCTCATATCGACAGAGTCCTACTGGGCGCTGTAGCCAGTAGAGGACCACCTGAGAGTTGATGTAGTGGATGAGGCGATTGAAGCGGATGAAGGGACCGAGTTGATGAAGGGCGAAGCATAGGAAGCGTGTGGCAATGATGGCCGCCCACATCTCGATGCGGGGAATGGTGATGAGGAGGCTCTTGCAGGAGGAGGGGACGAGCTTGGACTTGGCCGCCAGGAAGACGGCCTGTCCCGCCTGGACCACATAGGCCATGAAACCGTAGGCACCACCACCACTGTCACTGAAGATGATGAGGTCGGCAGGCTGATCAGGGTCAGAGACAAGCTTCCATGGCAGCTTCACGTCGTCCAGCTGGCTCAGCTCTTGCTCTAGTCGCTGCCAGCCCTCCTCCACTCCCTTCCCCACCCACTCTTCCCACCCCAGCTCAGAGGGCACTCCTGTGTGAAACAGGAGGCAAGCTTGGAGGAGGAAAGGGGCGAGGAGACCGTAGGAATTGTAGAAGCGAGAGATGGCGGAGAGGAAGGCTCGCTTGGTGAAGGGACCAGAGAGGTCGTCGAAGACGGGCTTGAGGGGGCTGACAAAGTCGCCGCTGATGTCCCACTCCACGCCCAGGTTGCGGATCACCTGCTTCATCTGCAGGTCCGGCTCTGGCACTCCCTCCAGCACCTCTGGCACGTCCGAAGAGAACTGGCACAGATGGAGCTTGGTGGAAGCGAAGAGGGCGATGAGGCCGGTGATGATGCGCTTGGCGTCCTTGGGATCGGTGAAGGGGAAGACACTGTTGTCGACGTAGAAGCTGTCGGCAAGGGTATGTAGCTCCTCAGGGCAAAGTCCATAGCCAGCTCCAGCCTCTGCTGCATTGTCGCCAAGGCGCTTGAGGCAGGCAAGGAGGAGGTTGGGGCTCGGACTGGCCCCCATCACCAGCCGAGCGTACTTGTAGACGTCGAGGTTGTGGCTGGAGAGGGGCTTGCGACGATCGTGGGGCAGGAGGATGCGCAGGAGGTCCTGATGCTCGGGGCGGACAGCGATGCCGTAGAAGGCAGCGGAGACGTTGGTGATGAAGACATGCTTGCCCGCCCGGAACTTGCACTGCAGGCCGAAGAGGTCGGAGATGCGGTTGTCCCCCATGCGTAGGCAGTCGTTGAGGCTCAGGCCCTCCGAGGTCTTGGCCGAGCAGTCCAGAACTGGTCTGCACTTCGTGAACTCCGCACCATACTTGAACACTGGCCGATGGGGAATGTAGTGTAGGAGAGGAGGGGCGGAGGAAGAGACGATGGGCTCGATGATGCCTTCTGCAGCGAACTTGTCGAACTCGCCGTAGTGCAGGGTCATCTCCTCGAGGCTGTACTTGGACTCCAGGCATATGCCGCAAGAGAGGGCGCAGCGGAAGTTGGAGGTGAGATGGTTGACGGAGTCCTTGATGGGGAGGCCGACGAGGAAGCGTCCGTCCTCCATGCGGGTGATGTCGAACTCCTCGTCCGGCTTCTGCGGCTCCTCGTACTCCGCCACGATGCCCAGATAGTCCAGGTCAGTCTGTTGCTTCAGCTCTTCCTCCACTCGCCCGTAGGAGAAGAGGAAGGCTTGGGTAGGAGGGGAGGAGGCCTCGGAGAGAAGGCGCCGATCCACCCGTCCCTTGAGCAGATTGCCATAGGGGGTGATGTAGCAGGAGAGGCCGGCGGCGACCTTGACGGCAGTGGCCTCGGGGCCGGTCACGTGCTCGCTGTAGTTGACTCCGAGGAGGATGTCCAGGTGGATGGAGCGTTGAGTGGAGGAAGGAAGATTGAGGTAGTGGCCTGGAGGGAGTCATTGGAGGAGGTCGGGGTGGAGCTCGAAGCCGCCCACCACCACCGGCACCACCACCTCATCCGCCAGTAGAGCAGCCACTGGGAGCACTCATCCATCCTGCCGCAGCAGCTCCAGGTCCACGTAGCGCGTCCTCATGTACTTGGTCTGTCCATCGCAGGTGGTGGAGAGTGAGACATGAGTGGAGCCGTAGGTGCAGAGGCCCAGCCGCGAGGCACAGTCCTTGCTAATCCAGGTGAAGGATGAGCCGTCGTCCGCCAGCAACTCCACTCGCTTCCCTTCTCTGCCCTTGGGGTTGTAGGCGTTGAGAGTGCAGAGGGCATGAAGGGTGTAGGGGAGGTTGTGGTCCGACTGAGCTGCTAGGCCGGCGCAGGCATTGCCGGGGTTGGCTTGGAGGGCAGAGTGGAGGATGGTGTGGTGCTTGGCCTGACACTCCTGGCAGCGGCCCTTGTTGCGGCAGTCCTCGGCCTCGTGTTGCTGTCGGAGGCAGTTGAGGCAGAGGGGGATCTCCTTGGCTCGGCAGAGGCAAGCTTGAGGGGTGGTGTACTTGGTGCAGTCGCGGGGATAGTGGTTGGCGTCGCAGAAGGCGCAGAAGATGGTGCTTCCATCTGCTCGACGAAGCTTAGGCTTGTCGCCGCTCGGGGCCTGTGAGGGCTTGCGAGGCTGGCTGCCAGAGCCCTTCTGGTTGCCAGAGCCCTTCTTGCGCTTCTGGGTGGTTGGCTGAGGCGACGAGCGCGGTCCAGACTTGGTCGGACGGGACTGGCCAGCACCGAGGAGAGCTGCTCCAGAAGAGATGGAAGGAGGTGGAGCATTGGCGTCCAGTTCTCATCAGAAGCGGGCCTCCGTCTGGAGAAGGATGACGAGCTCGTCGAAGGAGGGATCGGTGAGGATGCCCGTCTGGCGACGCTGCAGCACGATCTCCCGCCAGTAGTCCGGAGGAAGCTTGGCGGTGATGAGTGGGAGGTGGGAGTCCAGGTCTCCGATGCCAAGTGAACGCAGCTGGTTGGCCGTGGCAAAGAGGAAGTCCGCGAGGCCTGAGATCTGTTCCCAGCTGGTGAAGGAGTGGATGGGCACGACGTCGTGGAGGGCCTGGATCAGCTCACGCTTCGTCCTTGCCGGATCCCCATAGGCTTCCAGGAGCACCTTCTTTGCATCCTCATAGTCCGTAGCCTTGTAGCGCTGGCACCAGATGATCTTGGTGTGGGCTTGGCCTTTGAGGCAGGAGAGAAGGAGCTCCAGCTTGTCAGGGGCAGGCATGGGCTCCTGGTTGAAGTAGTACTGCCACCACTCCCACCAGCGCACGAAGTCTGTGAGGTTGCTGCCGTCAAAGAAGCGTAGCTCAGGGCGCTGATGCCTGGATCCTGCATGGCCGAGGGCCATGTCCAGGTAGGCGCCAGAGTGGCGGACGGCCCCGGCAGAGGCGGGGTTCCCGTCAGAGGTGGGATTCCCGGCAGAGGCGGGATGCCCAGCAGAGGTGGGCGGGTTGATGGAGGCGGAGGTGAAGGCCATGGCTGCAGACATTGCGAACGCTGTTGACAACATGCCTGAACTTGTCACCACCTGAGCTGGAGCAGTTGTAGTCGTAGGTCCCTCGCTCGTACTCACCGCCAACCCCATCAAGGACGAGGAGATGAGAGAGGCGGAGGCAGTAGCGGCGGTGGTAGAGGAGGAGGCAGGGATGAGACCAGTGGAGTGCCCGACAGAGGCGGGAGTAGTGGAGGGCCCAGCAGAGGTGGGAGCTCCAACTCGGAAGATCGGGTTGGGCTGAGTGTCGGGAGGCAAGGAGGCGGAGGCCCAGCGTGGGCGCAGGGACTGGGATGGGAGGAGTGGATGATGGTGGCCCGCTCGGCCTCCGCATGCTTGACGCGCTCCTTCATCCGCTCCACCTCCTTCCGCAGGGCCACGTTGCTGGTGAGAGCTTGATTGGCCTTGTTGCTCTTCTGGACGAGAGTGGAGGAGAGGGCATTGTTGGACTCTTGAACAAGCTGAAGGTCCCAGCAGAGGCGGGACTCAGCTTCCTGGAACTTGCACTGAACCTGAGCTCCTTCGTCCTGGATGGCCTTGAGGCGCTGCTGCATCTCCTTCTTCATGCCCTCCATGGTGTGCTGCAGTCGCTCCACCTCGTTCTGCATCTGCTGGGAGGTGGACTCGGCCTGCTGATGGAGAGCTTGTTCTTGGAGAAGGAGCGCCGTTTGCTCCTGGTTCACGTGCTGGGCTTCCTGTAGGGCCTTCTGGGCACTGAGACGCTCTGCTGCGACGGAATCCAGGGAGGCCTGGAGCTTGGTGAGGCACTGCTTGGAGGCAGTGGCTTGAGCCTGGAGGGCTTCCTTGGCTGCGTCGGCTTCTCGCTGGAGCTGAGCAATGCGGACGGCGGGTGCGTCCTCCTCCATCTCGAAGTCGTCGTCCTGGTCCAGGTTCTCCTCCTGTCCGCCGTTGGCCTCCTCGTTGTCCTCCTCATTGTCCTCCTTGTCGTCCACCGGCACTGCATCGTCCTGCTGCTCCGCAGCTAGCTGCTGAAGGAACTCAGACTCGGGGATGCCGCCGACGCGGTGGGGGAGGTTGGGAGAGGAGGAGGGATCGGAGACGGGCTCGCGCTCTCCCATCAGCTCTGCCCAGAAGTGCTCCTCGTGAGGCTCCAGGCTGGATCATTGGAAGGGCAGACCGGTGTGCTCCTCAAAGCAAGTGGGGCCGATGTAGGAGTACTCGTGGTAGGAAGTGTGCTTGAGCAGGCCTTGGTCCTTGAGCTGTAGGAGGAGAGGGCGAGGGGAGCGTCCCATGCCCAGCTCACAGGGCGGACAGAGGAAGAGGAAGGGGCGGGTGCTCTCTGTCCACTCCTCGGGGGCGATGGTCTTGGAGATGTTGTGGCGGGCCTCCAGAGCTCGGAAGGCGGTTTTGGAGGTGGCGCCAGAGGGAGAGAAGGCA
The DNA here is from genome assembly GCA_030248095.1 of Ptycholaimellus sp. GST1_10. NCBI lineage: Eukaryota > Metazoa > Nematoda > Chromadorea > Chromadorida > Chromadoridae > Ptycholaimellus > Ptycholaimellus sp. GST1_10. The sequence continues at coordinate 53,707 of JASANA010000980.1, forward strand.
TTGGAGAGGCCGGCGAGGCAGTAGATGTCCTGGAACCAGAAGCACTTGATCTGGTTGGGAAGGTGATGCTTGGCATCGCAGGCATGGCCACAGTCGATGGGGAAGTGCTGGGAGACGAGGGCGAAGTGGGAGAGGTAGGGCAAGCCCATGGCAGAGGCGCCGGGCTGCTCCTCATTGCTCATCTTCTCAACCTTGTTCTGATTCTGACTCTAGCCCTAGAGAGGGCTGTTGGGAGGATGAGTGAATAGAAGAGGTCGATGAAGAGGAGACGAAGCTTGAACTCGGCAGAGGCGAGCAAGAGGAAGAGGGTGAGGGTGATGAAAGAGTGGGAGACCTGTATGGCTGGGGGTCCAGAGAAGGAAGCTGAAGTTGTCCTTGAGGATGCTCTGGCCGCCGCAACGAAGGTGAACTCCCTGGTTGCCAGGCTCCACAAAGCTGATGGACAGAGAGGTCTCTTACTCCTCCTCAGCTCTGATGTGCATCGACGGTTAGTTTTCTTTTCCTCTTCTTCTTCTCAAGCAAAAGTCAAGAGTGAATTATTGCAGAGGGTGCGAAGGGAGGAGGCGGGCGCTGGGAATGGATGAAGATGGCAGTGATGTAGGGGGTGAGAATACAACGAAAGATACCATAGTCCCAAAACGCGCCGTTTCCCTCAACAAGATGATTGATTTTCAAAATGCAACAGGAAGATAAATTGCGTAAATTGATGGGAGCTTTGTGGCTTCCATTAATTTCCGCAATTTATCTTCCTCTCAGTTGGACATCAACAGAAAGACATGCACAGGAATTTTGTCTGTGGATAGCCACTCTGCTGTTCCTTTCAATTGCGTCAGTGGCTACCAGCAATGGTCCAGGGAGCAGTAAGGTGGTCTGGGGCATAGTGAGCTCTGCAAAGGCCCGCGGACTGCAGCCATCCGTTGAGGCTGCAGAAGGCCAGGGCGGCGAGGAAGGTGAGCAGCGGCGTGGCCTTGCCGCCTTGGATGAGGAGCTACCAGCAATGGTCCAGGGAGCAGTAAGGTGGTCTGGGGCATAGTGAGCTCTGCAAAGGCCCGCGGACTGCAGCCATCCGTTGAGGCTGCAGAAGGCCAGGGCGGCGAGGAAGGTGAGCAGCGGCGTGGCCTTGCCGCCTTGGATGAGGAGCTACCAGCAATGGTCCAGGGAGCAGTAAGGTGGTCTGGGGCATAGTGAGCTCTGCAAAGGCCCGCGGACTGCAGCCATCCGTTGAGGCTGCAGAAGGCCAGGGCGGCGAGGAAGGTGAGCAGCGGCGTGGCCTTGCCGCCTTGGATGAGGAGCTACCAGCAATGGTCCAGGGAGCAGTAAGGTGGTCTGGGGCATAGTGAGCTCTGCAAAGGCCCGCGGACTGCAGCCATCCGTTGAGGCTGCAGAAGGCCAGGGTGGCGAGGAAGGTGAGCAGCGGCGTGGCCTTGCCGCCTTGGATGAGGAGCTACCAGCTATGGTCCAGGGAGCAGTAAGGTGGTCTGGGGCATAGTGAGCTCTGCAAAGGCCCGCGGACTGCAGCCATCCGTTGAGGCTGCAGAAGGCCAGGGCGGCGAGGAAGGTGAGCAGCAGCGTGGCCTTGCCGCCTTGGATGAGGAGCTACCAGCAATGGTCCAGGGAGCAGTAATCGAAGTTGCTTTTGAGTTGTTTTAAGGGTATTCTTGGCAATTGCCAATTGAGTCGCGGCCTAGGTTTATTAAATAAGTGAAAATTAGCTACAGCATATTGCTTATGAATCTAAAATCAACAAAAAATAATTTGGACAACCCTAGTAATTTAGTATCATGATCTTGAATCTGGTCTTCTTTTCTTCTGTACTTGGACTTCGCTAGGTAAAATTTTGATTTTTTGGTTGTTCTAGTTGGTTTTTCTTGATTGGGTATGGATCTGATGTTTTAATGGGCTGGTGCTGCAGGCGATGCAGTACCATTTTGGATGAATTCATGATGTTTTTTCTGGCTTCTGGTGGCAGCCTTATAACCTAGTTTCGCCAATTAACCAAGACTAGGTATCACCAGTATGGCTCATCAGTTGGGACTGGTGTATAAATGATTTTTAAGACCTATCTATGAATTTCCCCTTGCTCCATAAGGCTTTTTATACTTTTTTGATCTTGATTGGTGTATTTACAGCTTATCTGTGTGTATTTTACACGCAAAAACTAACTAATTTTTGATTTTTACCTCTGATTAGTTTGTCTGTGACCTTCGGGTAATATTTTATCAGTTTTTTGATTGTTTTTTTGATTTCTTTGGTATTGAAGCCTCTGTTTTTGAATGTTTCTAGTAGAATTTTTAAATCAAATTCGAAGTCCTCCCAGATTCTGCTTGAGTTGATGGTGCGGAGAATTTGGGAGAACAGTACATTCGTTCCAATGTTTGATGGCTGATTGCTCTCCTTGAACGGGAGGCACAGCACTGTGAATGGGAATGATCTTCTCTTGTCGTATAGTTTGACTCTGTTTTCCTGTGTGTGTATGTCGAGGTCCAGGAAATGTACCCAGCCGTTGTCTTCTTTTTCGAAGTTTAGCGGCAGGGAATCGGGGTAGATTTCCTTGTAGCATTCTTTGAGCGATTCTGTTCCGATTGATAAAATATCATCGACGTATCGACATGTGTGTTTCAGTCTTTTCGCATGTGCTATGTTCATTTTCTTTGAGAGGTAGTCGTATTCTAGTTTGCTTAGTACTAGGTCTGCTATGATGGGGCTGCAGCTGGCACCCATAGCTATCCCTTTCGTTTGTCTAAACGCCATCCCACCAAATTGTATAAAGGTATTGTCCGTCAGAAAATTTATGAGACTTTTTATCTGTTCGATTGTCCAACTCTTGTTGCCTAGTTGCAGGTTGTTATGTAAGTAGCAATTGCCTTCAATGTGTACTAGTTTGAATTTTCTAGCTGCAATGTCTAGAATTTCCCCCAATGTTTTTTTGATGAGGTCATGTTCTAGGGCTGTGAATAGGGTGCTGAAGTCTGCCGTGAACATTTTGCCATTCCTGTTCCCTACTTTGTTGAGTAGTATTCTTGCTTGTATCGAGTTTTTTATACTCCATGTGAACAGTATGAATGCATAATGCTGAAAAACTCATCACCTTCAGTTCTCTATTCTTGTAGGATTTGAGTTTGGAGGTTCAATCCTCTGCTTTCCCCTACCTTTCTTGTGTATTTCTGCCAATAGCTTTTGATTGCGAGTAGGATTCGTGTCAGGAGTTCCTCCATTCCTTTCGTAGATGATCTTGATGCGCCTGCTATAAAGCGTGATTTAACTGGGATTTTGTGATACTTTGGGCTATGCCAAAGCACCGGTAGTATTTTGTCTCTGGGTAGTAGTTCTAAGAACTGTGCTTTTCTGAAGGTGGTGAATGTTGATTTGTGTCTATGTTCGTGTCTAGCCACAATTTCATCCATAGCCTCGGTTGAGATTTTGTAAGTATCGTTGCCTATGGCGTTGAGTTCTCCTTCTGAATTTCTTTCGACTCCTAGTTCCATGCATAGCCTCTGGACGTAGTATTTTTTGCAGATAGCTGCGAAGTTTGTTGAAGCCTTGTCAACTGGTGTGATTACGTATCTTGAAGTAGCCCTTTTGATATTTCTGATAGCCGTGTTTGTGCGCTTGCAGTATTTAGCATATTTTGTTCGTGCGTTTCGTTCCGCTGGGGTTAGAACTCTGTTTGTTTCATTGCCTATGTAGTGGTGTATTTTAGCGTAACTATCGTTTTGTTGTTTTGTTGTCAGTCCTCCTCTTCTGCCTTGCGCTAGAATCCAGCATTGCAGTGATTCTAGTGCGAATCTTAATGCATTTTCTGCGTCTGGATAGATGTGCGGTCTGTATTTTGTTCCTTTGCTGATCAGTGTCTTTTCTAGGCCTAGGAAAGCGAAGTCCCCGGTGTTTATGTGTCCGAAATGTTTGTATTTTTCATCAAAATTCTTGCAGTCGCATCCTTGATTCATTATTTTTGAGGTTTCTTCTCTTGTAAGTTTTTTCAGAAATTTGCTATAGTTGAGTAGCTCGCTGCCTAGCGTAGTTGTGGGCCTAGTGTAAAATGTGTATATAGGGAGTTTCTTTTGTGGTGAATCCTTGCGTGTATTGGGTTTCTTTTCCATCAGCTTTAATTTCCTGAGTATTGTCTTAGGGTGTATTTTTTCGCTGTATGCATTCGAGTGGATGAAAGGGATGCGCACCTCTGTTTTTGTGCGGATGTCGTTTTCTGTAGTATGTGGTTTTTCTTTCATGTCTCTGGCTCGTTTGTATGAGGATATTAGTTGATAAATCCTATACCCGTAGTTATGAATTTCTTTTTCTATTTCATCTAGGAGGATTCTCGTTTCTTTTGTCTTCAGTCACTGCAAGAAATTGAATATTTTAATCCCGTCGTATTGATTAAATTTCAGTGCTGCTCTAAGGCCCTTTCTGTTTTTGTATGCCCTTTCTAGGTCGTTTTCGTTAGTTTGCCAGTGTTGTTTGTCTGATTCTTCTTTAGTAACTCCTGTTTTCTTGGGTAGGGTTTTACGGAATGGGTGTATAGTTCTGCGTAGTGCTCTATGCAGCGTCACTGTGAACCACGGTGGTTTTCTTCTGTCGTAAGGGTTTGTTTCCTCTGTAATGCTTCCGAACCCCTGGATATTAGTGTTTAAGCCCCACGGGAATGCTGTATTCAGTGCGAGGATGTATGCTGATTCCAGCTCCTCTAGTGGCGGGTCCTCGTCGGTTCTAGTATGTAGGATAGCTAATTTTGGTTCTAGTTTTGTCTCGTGCGCCCTGTTCAGATGTTCATAAAGATGGGTGAATTCTTCGTCTCTTATTAGATTGCGTCTGTGTTGTCCCATTCTTGTATTAATTTGTTGCTTAGTTAGCCCTACGTATTTGGCTGTGCATCCTGGATAAGTGCATTCTAGTAAATAGATGATGTCCCTACTTTTGCAGGTTATGTTCCTTTTGATGACATGTCCGATTCTTTTTGTTGAATAGGTTGTGCTGGTCGAGTATTGGTTTTCGGTGTTCCACCATCTGCAGGTAAGACATTTTCCGCATGATCTAATGAGTTTTGATGTGTCCTGTTGCTCCAGTATTTTCCCTTCCTTTGTATGAAGTGTTCGTGCTTTTATATTTTTTGCCCAATTTTGGGAACGAACCGGAGAATTTCCGTGTTTTCTCCGTTTGCATTCGTTTTCTGCCATACGTTCTAAGGCAGCCCTTTTTCTGGTTCGTATAGGGCTTCTGAGGGGTTGGTTGGGGTACCGCCCTTGTAGTACCTCCTCCCTAGGGGCGCCGCGGACTTTCGATGGTACTGTCAGGGACAGTCCTCTCCGGCCGCGGCAAAAACGTGTTTCTGTTTTTGGACTTTTCATTGGAGGTTTTTTCCGATTTTTTGACTAATTTTGGGCTTCTTATGAATGGCAAAAATTGGGAATAAAAAACATTCATAAGAACGGGATGCTGTAGTTTTTTTAATCCAAAAAACTACTTCGCTCGATCATTCATAAAATGGCCAGTGACGGAAATGGCGGTTTGATCAATGATCGAGCCATGATCACTTATTGATCCTGAGGTACCGATTATTTCCAATTCACTTAACTTAATTGTTTATTCCCGCTTCCTTAAGACCCATTGATTAATGGATTCTATTAATTATGGTACAACAGTGATAATTTTGACTCCATATATTTGCGCAGTCGGAGCTAGATGAGCGCGTGGAATAGTAGTTGGTGGGCGATGAATGTAATGCTAGACCTGTTCTGTCTGAGTCTTAGTTTCACTGTATCTGATTCATTGCGGCAAATTGAGTCTTTCGGAATAGGTTTTGGTGGAAGAGTGTGGAATTAGAAATGGGTGGAGACGAGCGGTGAGACGAGCGGACCTGGGGCATAGTGAGCTCTGCAAAGGCCCGCGGACTGCAGCCATCCGTTGAGGCTGCAGAAGGCCAGGGCGGCGAGGAAGGTGAGCAGCGGCGTGGCCTTGCCGCCTTGGATGAGGAGCTACCAGCAATGGTCCAGGGAGCAGTAAGGTGGTCTGGGGCATAGTGAGCTCTGCAAAGGCCCGCGGACTGCAGCCATCCGTTGAGGCTGCAGAAGGCCAGGGCGGCGAGGAAGGTGAGCAGCGGCGTGGCCTTGCCGCCTTGGATGAGGAGCTACCAGCAATGGTCCAGGGAGCAGTAAGGTGGTCTGGGACATAGTGAGCTCTGCAAAGGCCCGCGGACTGCAGCCATCCGTTGAGGCTGCAGAAGGCCAGGGCGGCAAGGAAGGTGAGCAGCGGCGTGGCCTTGCCGCCTTGGATGAGGAGCTACCAGCAATGGTCCAGGGAGCAGTAAGGTGGTCTGGGGCATAGTGAGCTCTGCAAAGGCCCGCGGACTGCAGCCATCCGTTGAGGCTGCAGAAGGCCAGGGCGGCGAGGAAGGTGAGCAGCGGCGTGGCCTTGCCGCCTTGGATGAGGAGCTACCAGCAATGGTCCAGGGAGCAGTAAGGTGGTCTGGGGCATAGTGAGCTCTGCAAAGGCCCGCGGACTGCAGCCATCCGTTGAGGCTGCAGAAGGCCAGGGCGGCGAGGAAGGTGAGCAGCGGCGTGGCCTTGCCGCCTTGGATGAGGAGCTACCAGCAATGGTCCAGGGAGCAGTAAGGTGGTCTGGGGCATAGTGAGCTCTGCAAAGGCCCGCGGACTGCAGCCATCCGTTGAGGCTGCAGAAGGCCAGGGCGGCGAGGAAGGTGAGCAGCGGCGTTGCCTTTCTGCCTTGGATGAGGAGCTACCAGCAATGGTCCAGGGAGCAGTAAGGTGGTCTGGGGCATAGTGAGCTCTGCAAAGGCCCGCGGACTGCAGCCATCCGTTGAGGCTGCAGAAGGCCAGGGCGGCGAGGAAGGTGAGCAGCGGCGTGGCCTTGCCGCCTTGGATGAGGAGCTACCAGCAATGGTCCAGGGAGCAGTAAGGTGGTCTGGGGCATAGTGAGCTCTGCAAAGGCCCGCGGACTGCAGCCATCCGTTGAGGCTGCAGAAGGCCAGGGCGGCGAGGAAGGTGAGCAGCGGCGTGGCCTTGCCGCCTTGGATGAGGAGCTACCAGCAATGGTCCAGGGAGCAGTAAGGTGGTCTGGGGCATAGTGAGCTCTGCAAAGGCCCGCGGACTGCAGCCATCCGTTGAGGCTGCAGAAGGCCAGGGCGGCGAGGAAGGTGAGCAGCGGCGTGGCCTTGCCACCTTGGATGAGGAGCTACCAGCAATGGTCCAGGGAGCAGTAAGGTGGTCTGGGGCATAGTGAGCTCTGCAAAGGCCCGCGGACTGCAGCCATCCGTTGAGGCTGCAGAAGGCCAGGGCGGCGAGGAAGGTGAGCAGCGGCGTGGCCTTGCCGCCTTGGATGAGGAGCTACCAGCAATGGTCCAGGGAGCAGTAAGGTGGTCTGGGGCATAGTGAGCTCTGCAAAGGCCCGCGGACTGCAGCCATCCGTTGAGGCTGCAGAAGGCCAGGGCGGCGAGGAAGGTGAGCAGCGGCGTGGCCTTGCCGCCTTGGATGAGGAGCTACCAGCAATGGTCCAGGGAGCAGTAAGGTGGTCTGGGGCATAGTGAGCTCTGCAAAGGCCCGCGGACTGCAGCCATCCGTTGAGGCTGCAGAAGGCCAGGGCGGCGAGGAAGGTGAGCAGCGGCGTGGCCTTGCCGCCTTGGATGAGGAGCTACCAGCAATGGTCCAGGGAGCAGTAAGGTGGTCTGGGGCATAGTGAGCTCTGCAAAGGCCCGCGGACTGCAGCCATCCGTTGAGGCTGCAGAAGGCCAGGGCGGCGAGGAAGGTGAGCAGCGGCGTGGCCTTGCCGCCTTGGATGAGGAGCTACCAGCAATGGTCCAGGGAGCAGTAAGGTGGTCTGGGGCATAGTGAGCTCTGCAAAGGCCCGCGGACTGCAGCCATCCGTTGAGGCTGCAGAAGGCCAGGGCGGCGAGGAAGGTGAGCAGCGGCGTGGCCTTGCCGCCTTGGATGAGGAGCTACCAGCAATGGTCCAGGGAGCAGTAAGGTGGTCTGGGGCATAGTGAGCTCTGCAAAGGCCCGCGGACTGCAGCCATCCGTTGAGGCTGCAGAAGGCCAGGGCGGCGAGGAAGGTGAGCAGCGGCATGGCCTTGCCGCCTTGGATGAGGAGCTACCAGCAATGGTCCAGGGAGCAGTAAGGTGGTCTGGGGCATAGTGAGCTCTGCAAAGGCCCGCGGACTGCAGCCATCCGTTGAGGCTGCAGAAGGCCAGGGCGGCGAGGAAGGTGAGCAGCGGCGTGGCCTTGCCGCCTTGGATGAGGAGCTACCAGCAATGGTCCAGGGAGCAGTAAGGTGGTCTGGGGCATAGTGAGCTCTGCAAAGGCCCGCGGACTGCAGCCATCCGTTGAGGCTGCAGAAGGCCAGGGCGGCGAGGAAGGTGAGCAGCGGCGTGGCCTTGCCGCCTCGGATGAGGAGCTACCAGCAATGGTCCAGGGAGCAGTAAGGTGGTCTGGGGCATAGTGAGCTCTGCAAAGGCCCGCGGACTGCAGCCATCCGTTGAGGCTGCAGAAGGCCAGGGCGGCGAGGAAGGTGAGCAGCGGCGTGGCCTTGCCGCCTTGGATGAGGAGCTACCAGCAATGGTCCAGGGAGCAGTAAGGTGGTCTGGGGCATAGTGAGCTCTGCAAAGGCCCGCGGACTGCAGCCATCCGTTGAGGCTGCAGAAGGCCAGGGCGGCGAGGAAGGTGAGCAGCGGCGTGGCCTTGCCGCCTTGGATGAGGAGCTACCAGCAATGGTCCAGGGAGCAGTAAGGTGGTCTGGGGCATAGTGAGCTCTGCAAAGGCCCGCGGACTGCAGCCATCCGTTGAGGCTGCAGAAGGCCAGGGCGGCGAGGAAGGTGAGCAGCGGCGTTGCCTTTCCGCCTTGGATGAGGAGCTACCAGCAATGGTCCAGGGAGCAGTAAGGTGGTCTGGGGCATAGTGAGCTCTGCAAAGGCCCGCGGACTGCAGCCATCCGTTGAGGCTGCAGAAGGCCAGGGCGGCGAGGAAGGTGAGCAGCGGCGTGGCCTTGCCGCCTTGGATGAGGAGCTACCAGCAATGGTCCAGGGAGCAGTAAGGTGGTCTGGGGCATAGTGAGCTCTGCAAAGGCCCGCGGACTGCAGCCATCCGTTGAGGCTGCAGAAGGCCAGGGCGGCGAGGAAGGTGAGCAGCGGCGTGGCCTTGCCGCCTTGGATGAGGAGCTACCAGCAATGGTCCAGGGAGCAGTAAGGTGGTCCGGGGCATAGTGAGCTCTGCAAAGGCCCGCGGACTGCAGCCATCCGTTGAGGCTGCAGAAGGCCAGGGCGGCGAGGAAGGTGAGCAGCGGCGTGGCCTTGCCACCTTGGATGAGGAGCTACCAGCAATGGTCCAGGGAGCAGTAAGGTGGTCTGGGGCATAGTGAGCTCTGCAAAGGCCCGCGGACTGCAGCCATCCGTTGAGGCTGCAGAAGGCCAGGGCGGCGAGGAAGGTGAGCAGCGGCGTGGCCTTGCCGCCTTGGATGAGGAGCTACCAGCAATGGTCCAGGGAGCAGTAAGGTGGTCTGGGGCATAGTGAGCTCTGCAAAGGCCCGCGGACTGCAGCCATCCGTTGAGGCTGCAGAAGGCCAGGGCGGCGAGGAAGGTGAGCAGCGGCGTGGCCTTGCCGCCTTGGATGAGGAGCTACCAGCAATGGTCCAGGGAGCAGTAAGGTGGTCTGGGGCATAGTGAGCTCTGCAAAGGCCCGCGGACTGCAGCCATCCGTTGAGGCTGCAGAAGGCCAGGGCGGCGAGGAAGGTGAGCAGCGGCGTGGCCTTGCCGCCTTGGATGAGGAGCTACCAGCAATGGTCCAGGGAGCAGTAAGGTGGTCTGGGGCATAGTGAGCTCTGCAAAGGCCCGCGGACTGCAGCCATCCGTTGAGGCTGCAGAAGGCCAGGGCGGCGAGGAAGGTGAGCAGCGGCGTGACCTTGCCGCCTTGGATGAGGAGCTACCAGCAATGGTCCAGGGAGCAGTAAGGTGGTCTGGGGCATAGTGAGCTCTGCAAAGGCCCGCGGACTGCAGCCATCCGTTGAGGCTGCAGAAGGCCAGGGCGGCGAGGAAGGTGAGCAGCGGCGTGGCCTTGCCGCCTTGGATGAGGAGCTACCAGCAATGGTCCAGGGAGCAGTAAGGTGGTCTGGGGCATAGTGAGCTCTGCAAAGGCCCGCGGACTGCAGCCATCCGTTGAGGCTGCAGAAGGCCAGGGCGGCGAGGAAGGTGAGCAGCGGCATGGCCTTGCCGCCTTGGATGAGGAGCTACCAGCAATGGTCCAGGGAGCAGTAAGGTGGTCTGGGGCATAGTGAGCTCTGCAAAGGCCCGCGGACTGCAGCCATCCGTTGAGGCTGCAGAAGGCCAGGGCGGCGAGGAAGGTGAGCAGCGGCGTGGCCTTGCCGCCTTGGATGAGGAGCTACCAGCAATGGTCCAGGGAGCAGTAAGGTGGTCTGGGGCATAGTGAGCTCTGCAAAGGCCCGCGGACTGCAGCCATCCGTTGAGGCTGCAGAAGGCCAGGGCGGCGAGGAAGGTGAGCAGCGGCGTGGCCTTGCCGCCTCGGATGAGGAGCTACCAGCAATGGTCCAGGGAGCAGTAAGGTGGTCTGGGGCATAGTGAGCTCTGCAAAGGCCCGCGGACTGCAGCCATCCGTTGAGGCTGCAGAAGGCCAGGGCGGCGAGGAAGGTGAGCAGCGGCGTGGCCTTGCCGCCTTGGATGAGGAGCTACCAGCAATGGTCCAGGGAGCAGTAAGGTGGTCTGGGGCATAGTGAGCTCTGCAAAGGCCCGCGGACTGCAGCCATCCGTTGAGGCTGCAGAAGGCCAGGGCGGCGAGGAAGGTGAGCAGCGGCGTGGCCTTGCCGCCTTGGATGAGGAGCTACCAGCAATGGTCCAGGGAGCAGTAAGGTGGTCTGGGGCATAGTGAGCTCTGCAAAGGCCCGCGGACTGCAGCCATCCGTTGAGGCTGCAGAAGGCCAGGGCGGCGAGGAAGGTGAGCAGCGGCGTTGCCTTTCCGCCTTGGATGAGGAGCTACCAGCAATGGTCCAGGGAGCAGTAAGGTGGTCTGGGGCATAGTGAGCTCTGCAAAGGCCCGCGGACTGCAGCCATCCGTTGAGGCTGCAGAAGGCCAGGGCGGCGAGGAAGGTGAGCAGCGGCGTGGCCTTGCCGCCTTGGATGAGGAGCTACCAGCAATGGTCCAGGGAGCAGTAAGGTGGTCTGGGGCATAGTGAGCTCTGCAAAGGCCCGCGGACTGCAGCCATCCGTTGAGGCTGCAGAAGGCCAGGGCGGCGAGGAAGGTGAGCAGCAGCGTGGCCTTGCCGCCTTGGATGAGGAGCTACCAGCAATAATCCAGGGAGCAGTAAGGTGGTCTGGGGCATAGTGAGCTCTGCAAAGGCCCGCGGACTGCAGCCATCCGTTGAGGCTGCAGAAGGCCAGGGCGGCGAGGAAGGTGAGCAGCGGCGTGGCCTTGCCGCCTTGGATGAGGAGCTACCAGCAATGGTCCAGGGAGCAGTAAGGTGGTCTGGGGCATAGTGAGCTCTGCAAAGGCCCGCGGACTGCAGCCATCCGTTGAGGCTGCAGAAGGCCAGGGCGGCGAGGAAGGTGAGCAGCGGCGTTGCCTTTCCGCCTTGGATGAGGAACGGGTACAGCAGAGTCCTGTCAGCACCCTTGGCCTTTGCTCATCCCGGGAAAGGCTGGGAGTAGAAGAGGGGACCTTTGGGCGTAGTGGAGGAGGAAGAGGGCTAGGATGGCGAGGTTGGGCAGCCCAGGGCAGGAGCTGAGGTGGAGCAGGGGAATGAGGAAGGAGGGCAGCTCCTGAAGGAACCAGGCGGCTTGGGCTGGAATCTCAAACAATCTCCTTGACGTGATTCGCCGGAAGCTAAAAATAGCCAAGTGGAAAATTGTATTGAATTGCATTTTATAAATAGTAATTTCAGTTAAAGCAAAAATTCGGTTTGTTTACTAATGAAAAATGATGAGTTGGGACGAAAGAAAAAACCCTGAAGGAGGCAGCGAGGGGCACATCGTCGGCGTATCGTCCGTAGGCCGTCTTCAGCGAAGTAGACCGTTGGATGAGGAATAGCAGAAGTGCAGCCAGGATCATCAGCCAGGCCAGAAGATCCACTGCATCCAGCATGGCTTTTCAAACCTTGCTGCAATTTAAAAACTGCTTTCAGAATATTTCGACAGGTGAGACAGGTTAGATAATTTCAGCTTTGGGTTGGGTGTAAATATTTGCGCAGTTAGTGTATATCTCGCCTGAAGTGAGGCATGTTTCACCCCCCCATAGGGGGGGGCCACATCCGGATGCAGCCCCCCCTATAGAGGGGGCCACATCCGGATGCAGCCCCCCCTATGGAGGGGGCCACATCCGGATGCAGCCCCCCCCTATAGGGGGGGGCCACATCCGGATGCAGCCCCCCCTATAGAGGGGGCCACATCCGGATGCAGCCCCCCTTATAGAGGGGGCCACATCCAGGCTGACAAAGTTTTTCATTTAAAGTGTTCTAAGGTGCTTTATTGATGTGCGGAATGAAAGCTCTTTTGTCGCACTTGTCACAAAGCCAACGCAACACAAACTGAGCACAACGGACCACAACTATTGACAAAGGAAATTTCGCAAATTAATGTAAAGCTGTATGGTCTTATGGAAATTGTTGCAAAGCATGTAGGAGAGGGAGCGCCGAAGAGGGGCAATTCGAGAGTTGAACTGTTCACAGGCCTGACTGTTAAAACTCTGAAGAAATGGGTCGTCTTTGTAGAGGGAAATGAAGAAAGCTCGGCTGCAGGCTTTGTGGTTTTTCTCATGGAAAGCATCAACAAGAAACTGGGTGTGGCTGAAGAAGGCTGCTTCTCGGGTGATGGAGTAGGTTGCAAGGGAGCAGGCAAAGTCATAGCAGATGACTTTGGGCGAGGCAGGGAAGCGGGAGTAGATGGTGTGGAAGATGTAGGCTGGGGATTCGCCTCCAAGCATGAAGTTGTAGCCATAGCAGTGGCCATGGCGGCAGAGGTAGAAGATGAGGCCGTGGCTGAGAATTGGATGGCAGTTGCTGGCTTTCGAGCAGTTGCTTCTCTTCTCAGCTGCTGCCAGCTCTCCACTGAGGGAGTAGAGGGGGGGAGGTGCGGATGAGGGGCCAGTGCGGGAAGAAGTCATCAGGGAGATCTTCTGACTCCACTCCAGCCTCCTCTGCCTCTGCTTCTCGTCCCTCCACGAAGAGCGCTTCTGCCTTCCTGGCCAGCACCAAAGCTACACACGCAGCCTGTCTCACTAGCTCCTTCAAAGCATCCACTTCCATCACCGCTCAACCCTTCATTTCTCCTGCTTACCTTTTCCTTGATGGCATTGAAGCACTGCGCGAGCCTAGGCACCTCCTTCCGAAGACTCACAAAGGCTTCCTCACTGCCTTTAGCCAGCCAGATCAGCTGACCTGAGGCAATCTGTAAGCAGACAATTCTCAAGTCCAAATATGATCGAGAGTTTGGCAACAGCTGAGAGGTGGCGGCGAAGATGAGGGATGCGTTGGGCAGGGATGAGGATGGATACAGGTGATGTGGCTGACAGCTCCCAGACAAACTCCTTGCTGCCATCTGACAGGCTCCCATCTGTCGACATTGCTGCTCGCAGAAAGCGCTCCAGCTCTGTATTGGAATGCTTCTATTAGTTTAGTTTCACAAAGGCTTTGGAAGATCCAAGTTTCTCCAAGTCCACCAAGAGCACAGCCCGCACCAAAACCGCTTCCAAGGCCCCTTGCAAGCCACGCTGCTGCAAGAAATCTCCGTGCACCAGCTGCAACTACGCAACGAGTTCTGCTGGGGCTGGTGGTGTGGCTCTGGTGGTGAACACGGGATCGACTGCGGATGAGGAAATGGCAGCTCCCGACTCTCCTCCTGCTCCAGCTCCTTCCAGCCCAGCCGCTCCTCCACCAGCCACAGATCCCAACCTCCCAGGCGCTGCCCTCAGCCAGCACTCTGCCCTACCTTTGTCACATGCCCTCTTCGAGGTTTCCCCATTTACCTCCACCACAAGCAAATCCAACTGAAGCCATGGCCAGGTGACGGATGAAGAAGTGGAGTCGATGCTGAAGTTGTGTCGGGAGAAGGCGGGAGAGTGGGATGGGCTGGCATCGCCTTCTGCTCTGCGAGCCCTGGCTGCTCCGTCTGTGGACCACCTGCACCAAGCCATGCTTCTTCTCACTGGCCAGTCCTCTGCTGCTAGCATCCACTTCATCGCCTCTCCTCCACACTGGATCGCCACAGCTGCCACCCCAGGCTCTCCAGTCTCTGTATATGACAGCCTTGCAATCCCGTATTTCACTCTACTTTCCTCTTTCACTCTATCCTAGATGAATAGCAGGCTCCCGGCAGAGAGCAAGCGGGAGCTGGCCTTCCTCTACAAAGAGTGGGGGTCAGAGGAGAAGGGTGTCAAGTTCCAATTCTTCAGCCCTGCCAAGCAGCTTGGTGGAACGGCCTGTGGCTGGTTCGCCCTTGCCTTCCTTGTGGACTCCCTCCTTGGCCACAAGCCCGAGCTCCGCATCTACCCCTCACAACAGCGCATCCAGCAGAAGATTCTTCATATTCTTCAGTCGTCCACCCTTCAGGTTCACAACAGGCCTTACTGCCCTTCATTAGAAATGGGAAAAGAAAATCAGGTGGTCTCTGTTGGTGATGTGTCCCAGAAGCCGCCATCTCCTTCCTTCTCCTACCTCACCTGGTTCTGCTGTGGGCAGCTGAGCCTTGAGGCTGAAGACTTCGTCCAGTGCGAGTCCTGCAGCCTCTGGAATCACACCAAGGCTGCCTGCTCACTTCTTTCGCCCAAAGATATTTCTCGTATTACTTGTGCCAATGTTAAGTATATTTGTCCTAAGTGCCGTCATTGACCTGTGACCAGTGCCACTGTTGTGCTATCTCTCTGCTCTTATTTTTTTCTCATTGCCTATCTTGACCAAACTGCCTTTTCAAAATGTGCAATTTTTCTCTCTAACTACAACAACAAAAGAACATAAGATAATTTGCATTAAGAACACCTTAAATGAAAAACTTTGTCAGCCTGGATGTGGCCCCCCCTATAGGGGGGGCTGCATCCGGATGTGACCCCCCCTATAGAGGGGGCTGCATCCGGATGTGGCCCCCTCTACAGGGGGGGCTGCATCCGGATGTGGCCCCCCCCTATAGGGGGGGCAAACATTCCTGCCTGAAGTTGCAAAGATTTTTGAATAGAGTGAATTAGGAACAGAGGGTTTTTTGAGGTCATAAAGATGAATTTTTGCCCTGTTTGCCCATCTGTTTGCACTTTTTAATTTTGGATTTTTTTCATTTTTTAAAACTTTTGCAAGTGTGTCAGCGTTTGAAACTCAATTCTCAATTCGATTGACCTTAACGAAGCTATGCTTTTTCTGGTTTTTAACTAGCGAGCAACCACCGGAAAACTAATGTGCAGATTTCCAGTTTTATCCGTATAATTGTCATCTCGGGTTTTTCCTTTTGTGAGGGCTTTTTAAGCAGGGGCAGTGACAATGGCGTTTTCTCGTCATCCTTTCCAGGAAAGCATGACAGGCAGGGACAGGATATGGGGAAGTTAATGGCTGTAATTGAACGGGCGAGGAGAGTTGATGGCGATTGCTTGATTTCTTCCTGGAAAACATTAACGGAGACAAAAAGTTAGGGAGAACGGGGATGCCCGCACGGACACCAGCCTTTGATGAGCAGTTCTGCGTTTTTGTCCTCTTTTTCCCTCCCCTCTTACTCGTAAATCAGGCATGGACAAAGAGTGAGGCAAAAAGTATGTTTTCCCGGAATAGGCAGGCCTATAGAAAAAGTGAGCCACGGGGAAAGGGAAGCCTATTTGCGCAATTCTGGGCAAGCAAAAAAGCCTGGAGAGAGAGGCCTGGTAAATGGGGGGATTTCTCGGAAAGGCGCAGTAAGAGAGAAGGGGCGTGTCTTGCGGGAAAAAAGCCCTCACCCCATTCGCCGCTCCTGGAAAAGCTAGCGGGACAGAAAGAAGGAATGCGATGTTTTTGCCAGCTCTCTGCCCAGATTCAGCCTGTCACATGACCTGCAGGCCAAGATAGGGGGTGCGCCTATATATCGACGTTTAACTAGAATCTCATGCGCGCATTCATAACTGCATGCGTCAGCCCCCCAACCCCCCCCCCCCGTTCCAGGAAGAAGGGGGGTTCTTGGAAGAGGCACGCGCCTGTTTGTTTTCCTTCTCCCTCCCTTCGCCTTCCCTTTTAAGAGGCGATCCTCAAGCACTTCTCTCCCTTAGCTGGGAAAGGAGGAGGGGCTTTTCCGAGAATGAGGCGTCCTTGCACGTCTATCTATTGCTCACCACGCCCACCGCCCCAAACCTACCCCTTTTCCCTTTCACTACTCCCTCCTTTTCTCTCTCCCTTCGCGCCAGTTGTGGGCTCTTGCTGTTTTGGGATTTGCTGTCCCCCCTCTTTAGTAAAGTAAGGGCTTTTGTGCTGTTCTATTTCCAGGCCCTAAAACCTTTACGCGTTTTTCTCATCCTGCAACCCTGGCCGAAAGTTAAGAACAATAGCGTTCAGTTTAGGCCATGCAATGATGCAGCTGCTTGGGCTCCTGCCTATTTTCTTTGGCTGGAAAGCTGGGAGTGTTAATTGATCCAACGAGTGGCTTTTTCATTTCTCGGAATCTTCATTGTCTGCGCATTCATCAGCATTTCACGCTTGCTCGAGCATAATCTATCACCCCAACTCTTTAATCGACACTTCATCTTCTTTCACAGCAGCTCTATGTAAATGTTCCACTGCAGTTCTTTTGAACTTAGACTTTTTGATGAGCCTTGGTCGCCATATGTGTACATAAAACACGCTTGTTCCATTTTATGTTTCTCCTTGAGTGCACAAATATTCCGATACGTAATTTAAACACCGTCGTATTTGAGGTACTCACAAAAGAAGATGCTGACAAGCAAAGAGGATCCCTTGAGTCCATTCCGCCACTCCACTTCCGCTCGTGTTCGTGCCTGCGCAGAGGCCGATCTTGCTAGTCTCGTCACCCCATTCGGTTACCAATTCACGAGCTTGTAAGCCGTAAAGATAGGACAATTGTGCCGATTTCTGGTAAACCTTTTCCAAAAATATCTGAATCAGAATTGTGCATATCTTTCCTTTGGTCCTCTTTTGCCTCAATTTATCTGACTTTAGCCAATGGGCCTTTTTTTTTAATTCTTTTTTTGGCCGGGGCGGCGGGGCCTTGCCGCCCGTTCCCTCTGGGCCCCCCCGCCTTTTCTTGGATACATTCCATTTATCCTCCTCCTTGCGGGCAGGGGAAGCTGTCGCCAGAGAGCGTGGACAAGGACGCACAAATTCGCGCTCACCCTGCCTTCCACCCAGACGTGGACGCTGCCACCGCCGGCCTGCTACTTGAGTACAGCCTCTTTCACTGCCTGCTCAGCTCAAGTTTCAGCCTTTAGCAAAATGAAATCTACAAATTTCCTATCTGCAAAAAATTTCAAAAATATTACTCCTTC
>JASANA010000982.1:0-13854 GCA_030248095.1 Ptycholaimellus sp. GST1_10
ACCGTGTAAGACTCCCATTTGAAAAGTTTGGTCTGTGGTTTCTCAACCTTTTGAGGAATGAAGCACACCGTTGGAACGAGCAAAAAATTAGAAAAATTTGGAGGTATAGTTGTTTTTGACGAATATGTACATGTTTGAGCGGGGAATCTCAACTAGAGTGTTGGGGTTTGTAGTGGAGCCGACGAACGTATAAGACTCCCATTTGAAAAAGTTTGGTCTGTGAATTCTGAACCAAATTAGGAATGAAGCACACCGTTGGAACGAGCAAAAAATTAGAAAAATTTGGAGGTATAGTTGTCTTTGACGAATATGTACAAGTGAGCGGGGGAATCCCAACTAAAGAGTTGGGGTTTAAGGTGAGCTGGCAACCGGTTTGAGACTCCCATTTGAAAAGTTTGGTCTGCGGTTACTCAACCTTATGATGAATGAAGCACACCGTTGTAACGAGCAAAAAAATAGAAATATTTGGAGCTATAGTTTTATTTGACGAATATGTACATGTGAGCGGGGAATCCCAACTAAAGTGTTGGGGTTTAAGGTGAGCCGACAACCGTGTAAGACTCCCATTTGAAAAGTTTGGTCTGCGGTTTCGAAACCTTTTGAGAAATGAAGCACACCGTTGGAACGAGCAAAAAATTAGAAAAATTTGGAAGTATAGTTGTCTTTGGCGAATATGTACATGTGAGCGGGGAATCCCAACTAAAGAGTTGGGGTTTAAGGTGAGCCGACAACCGTGTAAGACTCCCATTTGAAAAGTTTGGTCTGTGGTTTCTCAACCTTTTGAGGAATGAAGCACATTGTTGGAACAACAAAAAATTAGAAAAATTTGGAGGTATAGTTGTCTTTGACGAATATGTACATGTGAGCGGGGAATCCCAACTAAAGAGTTGGGGTTTAAGGTGAGCCGACAACCGTGTAAGACTCCCATTGGAAAGTTCGGTCTGCGGTTTCTCAACCTTTTGAGGAATGAAGCACACCGTTGGAACGAGCAAAAAATTAGAAAAATTTGGAGGTATAGTTGTCTTTGACGAATATGTACATGTGAGCGGGGGAATCCCAACTAAAGAGTTGGGGTTTAAAAGGTGAGCCAACAACCGTGTAAGACTCCCATTTGAAAAGTTTGGTCTGCGGTTTCTCAACCTTTTGAGGAATGAAGCACACCGTTGGAACGAGCAAAAAATTAGAAAAATTTGGAGGTATAGTTGTCTTTGACGAATATGTACATGTGAGCGGGGAATCTCAACTAAAGAGTTGGGGTTTAAGGTGAGCCGACAACCGTATAAGACTCCCATTTGAAAAGTTTGGTCTGCGGGTTCTCAACCTTTTGAGGAATGAAGCACACCGTTGGAACGAGCAAAAAATTAGAAAAATTTGGAGGTATAGTCGTCTTCGACGAATATGTACAAGTGAGCGGGAATCCCAACTAAGAGTTGAGGTTTAATGTGAGCCGACGACAGTGTAAGACTCCCATTTGAAAAGTTTGGTCTGCGGTTTCTCAACCAAATGAGGAATGAAGCACACCGTTGGAACGAGCAAAAAATTCGAAAAAGTTGGAGGTATAGTTGTCTTTGGCGAATATGTACATGTGAGCGGGGAATCTGAACTAAGAGTTGGGGTTTAAGGTGAGCCGACAACCATGTAAGACTCCCATTTGAAAAGTTTGCTCTGCGGTTTCTCAACCTTTTGAGGAATGAAGCACACCGTTGGAACGAGCAAAAAATTAGAAAAATTTGGAGGTATAGTTGTAATTGACGAATATGTACATGTGAGCGGGGGGAATCCCAACTAAAGAGTTGGGGCTTAAGGTGAGTTGACAACCGTGTAAGACTTGTATTTGAAAAGTTTGGTCTGCGGTTTCTCAACCTTTAGAGAAATGAAGCACACCGTTGGAACGAGCAAAAATTAGAAAAATTTGGAGGTATAGTTGTCTTTGACGAATATGTACATGTGAGCGGGGAATCCCAACTAAAGAGTTGGGGTTTAAGGTGAGCCAACAACCCAGTAAGACTCCCATTTGAAAAGTTTGGTCTGCGGTTTCTAAACCTTTTGAGGAATGAAGCACACCGTTGGAACGAGCAACAAATTAGAAAAATTTGGGGGTATAGTTGTCTTTGACGAATATGTACATGTGAGCGGGGGAATCCCAACTAAAAAGTTGGGGTTTAAGTTGAGCCGACAACCGGTGTAAGACTCCCATTTGAAAAGTTTGGTCTGCGGTTTCTCAGCCGTTTGAGAAAAGAAGCACACCTTTGGAACGAGCAAAAAAATTAGAAAAATTTGGAGGTATAGTTGTCTTTGACGAATATGTACTTTTGAGCGGGGAATCCCAACTAAATAGTTGGGGTTTAAGGTGAGCCGACAACCGTGTAAGACTCCCATTTGAAAAGTTTGGTCTGCGGTTTCTAAACCTTTAGATGAATGAAGCACACCGTTGGAACAAGCAAAAAATTAGAAAAATTTGGAGGTATAGTTGTCTTTGACGAATATGTACATGTGAGCGGGGAATCCCAACTAAAGAGTTGGGGTTTAAGGTGAGCCGACGACCGTGTAAGACTCCCATTTGAAAAGTTTGGTCTGCGGTTTCTCAACCTTTTGAGGAATGAAGCACACCGTTGGAACGAGCAAAAAATTAGAAAAAATTTGGAGGTATAGTTGTCTTTGGAACGAATATGTACATGTGAGCGGGGAATCCCAACTAAAGAGTTGGGGTTTAAGGTGAGCTGGCAACCGTGTAAGACTCCCATTTGAAAAGTTTGGTCTGCGGTTTCTCAACCTTTTGAGGAATGAAGCACACCGTTGGAACGAGCAAAAAATTAGAAAAATTTGGAGGTCTAGTTGTTTTTGACGAATATGTACATGTGAGCGGGGATCCCAACTAAAGAGTTGGGGTTTAAGGTGAGCCGACAACCGTGTAAGACTCCCATTTGAAAAGTTTGGTCTGCGGTTTCTAAACCTTTTGAGAAATGAAGCACACCGTTGGAACGAGCAAAAAATTAGAAAAATTTGGAGGTATAGTTGTCTTTGACGAATATGTACATGTGAGCGGGGAATCCCAACTCAAGAGGTGGGGTTTAAGTTGAGCCGACAACCGTGTAAGACTCCCATTTGAAAAGTTTGGTCTGCGGTTTCTCAACCTTTAGAGGAATGAAGCACACCGTTGGAACAAGCAAAAAATTAGAAAAATTTGGAGGTATAGTTGTCTTTGACGAATATGTACATGTGAGCGGGGAATCCCAACTGAAGAGTTGGGGTTTAAGGTGAGCCGACAACCGTATAAGACTCCCATTTGAAAAGTTTGGTCTGCGGTTTCTAAACCTTTTGAGGAATGAAGCACACCGTTGGAACGAGCAAAAAATTAGAAAAATTTGGAGGTATAGTTGTCTTTGACGAATATGTACATGTGAGCGGGGAATCCCAACTAAACAGTTGGGGTTTAAGGTGAGCCGACAACCGTGTAAGACTCCCATTCGAAAAGTTTGGTCTGCGGTTTCTCAACCTTTTGAGGAATGAAGCACACCGTTGGAACAAGCAAAAAATTAGAAAAATTTGGAGGTATAGTTGTCTTTGACGAATATGTACATGTGAGCGGGGAATCCCAACTAAAGAGTTGGGGTTTAAGGTGAGCCGACAACCGTATAAGACTCCCATTTGAAAAAATTGGTCTGCGGTTTCTAAACCTTTTGAGGAATGAAGCACACCGTTGGAACGAGCACAAAATTAGAAAAATTTGGAGGTATAGTTGTCTTTGACGAATATGTACATGTGAGCGGGGAATCCCAACTAAAGAGTTGGGGTTTAAGGTGAGCCGACAACCGTGTAAGACTCCCATTTGAAAAGTTTGGTCTGCGGTTTCTCAACCTTTAGAGAAATGAAGCACACCGTTGGAACGAGCAAAAAATTAGAAAAATTTGGAGGTATAGTTGTCTTTGACGAATATGTACATGTGAGCGGGGAATCCCAACTAAAGAGTTGGGGTTTAAGGTGAGCCGACAACCGTATAAGACTCCCATTTGAAAAGTTTGGTCTGCGGTTTCTAAACCTTTTGAGGAATGAAGCACACCGTTGGAACGAGCAACAAATTAGAAAAATTTGGGGGTATAGTTGTCTTTGACGAATATGTACATGTGAGCGGGGAATCCCAACTAAAAAGTTGGGGTTTAAGTTGAGCCGACAACCGTGTAAGACTCCCATTTGAAAAGTTTGGTCTGCGGTTTCTCAACCTTTTGAGGAATGAAGCACACCTTTGGAACGAGCAAAAAATTAGAAAAATTTGGAGGTATAGTTGTCTTTGACGAATATGTACTTTTGAGCGGGGAATCCCAACTAAAGAGTTGGGGTTTAAGGTGAGCCGACAACCGTGTAAGACTCCCATTTGAAAAGTTTGGTCTGCGGTTTCTCAACCTTTTGAGGAATGAAGCACACCGTTGGAACGAGCAAAAAATTAGAAAAATTTGGAGGTATAGTTGTCTTTGACGAATATGTACATGTGAGCGGGGAATCCCAACTAAAGAGTTGGGGTTTAAGGTGAGCCGACAACCGTGTAAGACTCCCATTTGAAAAGTTTGGTCTGCGGTTTCTCTACCTTTTGAGGAATGATGCACACAGTTGGAACGAGCAAAAAATTAGAAAAATTTGGAGGTATA
Organism: Ptycholaimellus sp. GST1_10; assembly: GCA_030248095.1. NCBI lineage: Eukaryota > Metazoa > Nematoda > Chromadorea > Chromadorida > Chromadoridae > Ptycholaimellus > Ptycholaimellus sp. GST1_10. Next base: position 4,644 of record JASANA010000982.1, read on the forward strand.
GTTGTCTTTGACGAATATGTACATGTGAGCGGGGAATCCCAAATAAAGAGTTGGGGTTTAAGGTGAGCCGACAACCGTGTAAGACTCCCATTTGAAAAGTTTGGTCTACGGTTTCTCAACCTTTTGAGGAATGAAGCACACCGTTGGAACGAGCAAATAATTAGAAAAATTTGGAGGTATAGTTGTCTTTGACGAATATGTACATGTGAGCGGAGAATCCCAACTAAAGAGTTGGGTTTAAGGTGAGCCGACAAACGTGTAAGACTCCCATTTGAAAAGTTTGGTCTGCGGTTTCTCACCCTTTTGAGGAATGAAGCACACCGTTGGAACGAGCAAAAAATTAGAAAAATTTGGAGGTATAGTTGTCTTTGACGAATATGTACATGTGAGCGGGGAATCCCAACTAAAGAGTTGGGGTTTAAGGTGAGCCGACAACCGTGTAAGACTCCCATTTGAAAAGTTTGGTCTGCGGTTTCTCAACCTTTTGAGGAATGAAGCACACCGTTGGAACGAGCAAAAAATTAGAAAAATTTGGAGGTATAGTTGTCTTTGACGAATATGTACATGTGAGCGGGGAATACACTGGGTACCAATGTGAAGCTCTTGATCCGGGTTGTTCAAAAATGCATTAGTTCATGCATATAACAACAATAGTTGGAGTGCTACAAGTTCCATTATGCCTAGAATAATGTTTTTAGCCATTTTGGGGTCTTTATTTGATCAAGGCAAATTCTGATGCATGGAATGTGGTTACTGATAAGCTATAAAGACTGCTCTCACGTAGTGCATGTTGTGTGCTGATAAGCTATAAAGACTGCTCTTACGTAGTGCATGTTGTGGGCTGATAAGCTATAAAGACTGCTCTCACGTAGTGTATGTAGTGGGCTGATAAGCTGCAAAGACTGCTCTCACGTAGTGCATGTTGTGTGCTGATAAGCTAGAAAGACTGCTCTCACGTAGTGCAGGTTGTGTGCTGATAAGCTACAAAAGCTACATCCACTGCTCTCACGTAGTACATGTTATGGGCTGATAAGCTACAAAAACTGATCTCAGGTAGTGCATGTTGTGTGCTGATAAGCTATAAAGACTGCTCTCACGTAGTGCATGTTGTGTGCTGATAAGCTATAAAGACTGCTCTCACGTAGTGCATGTTGTGTGCTGATAAGCTATAAAGACTTCTCTCACGTAGTGCATGTTGTGTACTGATAAGCTATAAAGACTTCTCTGACGTAGTGCATGTTGTGGGCTGATAAGCTATAAAGACTGCTCTCACGTAGTGCATGTAGTGGGCTGATAAGCTGCAAAGACTGCTCTCACGTAGTGCATGTTGTGTGCTGATAAGCTATAAAGACTTCTCTCACGTAGTGCATGTTGTGTGCTGATAAGCTATAAAGACTGCTCTCACGTAGTGCATGTTGTGTGCTGATAAGCTAAAAAACTGATCTCACATAGTTCATGTTCTGGGCTGATAAGCTAAAAAAACTGATCTCACGTAGTGCATGTTGTGTGCTGATAAGCTATAAAGACTGCTCTCACGTAGTGCATGTTGTGTGCTGATAAGCTATAAAGACTGCTCTCACGTAGTGCATGTTGTGTGCTGATAAGCTATAAAGACTTCTCTCACGTAGGGCATGTTGTGTACTGATAAGCTATAACGACTTCTCTCACGTAGTGCATGTTGTGTGCTGATAAGCTATAAAGACTGCTCTCACGTAGTGCATGTAGTGGGCTTATAAGCTTCAAAGACTGCTCTCACGTAGTGCATGTTGTGTGCTGATAAGCTATAAAGACTTCTCTCACGTAGTGCATGTTGTGTGCTGATAAGCTATAAAGACTGCTCTCACGTAGTGCATGTTGTGTGCTGATAAGCTAAAAAAACTGATCTCACATAGTACATGTTATGGGCTGATAAGCTACAAAAACTGATCTCACGTAGTGCATGTTGTGGGCTGAAATGCTGCAAAGACTGCTCTCACGTAGTGCATGTTGTGTGCTGATAAGCTATAACGACTGCTCTCACGTAGTGCATGTTGTGTGCTGATAAGCTATAAAGACTTCTCTCACGTAGTGCATGTTGTGTGCTGATAAGCTATAAAGACTGCTCTCATGTAGTGCATGTTGTGTGCTGATAAGCTATAAAGACTGCTCTCACGTAGTGCATGTTGTGGGCTGATAAGCTGCAAAGAATGCTCTCACGTAGTGCATGTTGTGTGCTGATAAGCTGCAAAGAATGATCTCACGTAGTGCATAATGTGTGCTAATAAGCTGCAATGACTGCTCTCACGTAGTGCATGTTGTGGGAAGATCAGCTGCAAAGAATGCTCTCACGTAGTGCATGTTGTGGGCTGATAAGCTATAAAGACTGCTCTCACGTATTGCATGTTGTGGGTTGATAAGCTGCAAAGACTGCTCTCACGTAGTGCATGTTGTGTGCTGATAATGCCACATTGTAGCTAGTTGAAGAACTAACTACAATTGTGGATCCAATTTGCACGACCTACCACATTGTAGCTAACTGAAGAACTAACTACAATTGTGGATCCAATTTGCACGACCTACCACATTGTGGCTAACTGAAGAACTAACCACAATTGTAGATCCAATTTGCTCGGCATACCACATTGTAGCTAACTGAAGAACAAACCACAATTGTAGATCCAATTTGCACGCCATTCACATTATGACTAACTGAAGAACTAACCACAATTGTAGATCCAATTTGCACGACCAGCCACATTGTGGCTAACTGAAGAACTATCCACAATTGTGGATCCAATTTGCACGACCTACTACATTATGGCTAACTGAAGAACTAACCACAATTGTGGATCCAATTTGCACGACCTGCCACATTGTGGCTAACTGAAGAACTAACCACAACTACAAAAACTACAAAAACTGATCTCACGTAGTACATGTTATGGGCTGATAAGCTACAAAAACTGATCTCACGTAGTGCATGTTGTGTGCTGATAAGCTACAAAAACTGATCTCACGTAGTACATGTTATGGGCTGATAAGCTACAAAAACTGATCTCACGTAGTGCATGTTGTGTGCTGATAAGCTATAAAGACTGCTCTCACGTAGTGCATGTTGTGTGCTGATAAGCTATAAAGACTTCTCTCACGTAGTGCATGTTGTGTACTGATAAGCTATAAAGACTTCTCTCACGTAGTGCATGTTGTGGGCTGATAAGCTATAAAGACTGCTCTCACGTAGTGCATGTAGTGGGCTGATAAGCTGCAAAGACTGCTCTCACGTAGTGCATGTTGTGTGCTGATAAGCTATAAATACTTCTCTCACGTTGTGCATGTTGTGTGCTGATAAGCTATAAAGACTGCTCTCACGTAGTGCATGTTGTGTGCTGATAAGCTAAAAAACTGATCTCACATAGTACATGTTATGGGCTGATAAGCTACAAAAACTGATCTCACGTAGTGCATGTTGTTGGCTGAAATGCTGCAAAGACTGCTCTCACGTAGTGCATGTTGTGTGCTGATAAGCTATAAAGACTGCTCTCATGTAGTGCATGTTGTGTGCTGATAAGCTATAAAGACTGCTCTCACGTAGTGCATGTTGTGTGCTGATAAGCTATAAAGACCTGCTCTCACGTAGTGCATGTTGTGGGCTGATAAGCTATAAAGACTGCTCTCACGTAGTGCATGTTGTGGGCTGATAAGCTGCAAAGACTGCTCTCACGTAGTGCATGTTGTGTGCTGATAATGCCACATTGTAGCTAGTTGAAGAACTAATTACAATTGTAGATTCAACTTGCACGACCTACCACATCGTGACTAACTGAAGAACTAACCACAATTGTGGATTCCAATTTGCACCACCTACCACATTGTGGCTAACTGAAAGAACTAACCACAATTGTGGATCCAATTTGCACGACCTACCACATTGTGGCTAACTGAAGAACTAACCACAATTGTGGATCCAATTTGCACGACCTACCACATTGTGGCTACAAAAACTGAAGAACTAACCACAATTGTGGATCCAATTTGCACTACCTACCACATGGCTAACTGAAGAACTAACACCACAATTGTGGATCCAATTTGCATGACCTACCACATTGTGGCTAACTGAAGAACTAACCACAATTTTGATCCCCAATTTGCACGACATACCACATTGTGGCTAACTGAAGAACTAACCACAATTGTGGATCCAATTTGCTCGGCATACCACATTGTGGCTAACTGAAGAACAAACCACAATTGTAGATCCAATTTGCACGCCATTCACATTGTGACTAACTGAAAGAACTAAACGAGATTGTGGATTCCACTTTTCTGCACGACCAGCCACATTGTGGCTAACTGAAGAACTAACCACAATTGTGGATCCAATTTGCACGACCTGCCAGATTGTCACTAACTGAAGAACTAACCACAACTGTGGATCCATTTGCACGACCGACCACCTTGTGGCTAACTGAAGACCTAACCACAATTGTGGATCCAATTTGCACGACCTGCCACATTGTGGCTAACTGAAGAACTAACCACAATTGTAGATCCAATTTGCACGATCTGTCACATTGTGGCTAACTGAAAGACTAACTACAATTGTGGATCCAATTTGCACGACCTTCCACATTGTGGCTAACTGAAAAGAACTAACCACAATTGTGGATCCAATTTGCACGACCTACCACATTGTGGCTAACTGAAAGAACAAACCACAATTGTGGATCCAATTTGCACGACCTAACCACATTGTGACTAACTGAAGAACTAACCACAATTGTCGATCCAATTTGCACGACCTACCACATTGTGGCTAACTGAAGGACTTGAAACCACAATTTTGGGTCCAATTTGCACGACCTGCCACATTGTGGCTAATGGAAAGACTAACCACAACTGTGGGTTTTATTTATTGCGACCTACCTCATTGTGGTGAACTGCAGAACTAACCACAATTGTAGATTTTTTTTGGATTCTACTACCTACCACATTGTGGCTAACTGAAGAACTAACCAATATTGTAGATCCAATTTAAAAACGCACAAACCTACCACATTGTGACTAACTGAAGAACTAACTAATATGATCCAATTTGCACGACCTACCACATTGTGGCTAACTGAGAACTAACTACAATTGTGGATCCAATTTGCACGACCTACCACTATTGTGGCTAACAAACCGAAGAAATGAATATTTATAACTGGATCATTCTGTACTACCTAACCACATTGTGACTAACTGAAGAACTAACCACAATTGTGGTTATTTTCAATTGCACAACCTACCTCACATTGTGGTGAACTGAAGAGCTAACCACAATTGTGGATTATTCCAGTCGCACCACCTACCACATTGTGGGTGACTCTAGAACTAACCACAATTAGTGGATCTTTCAATTTGCTCGACATACCACTATTGTGGCTAATGAAAGAGACAACCACAATTGTAGTATCTTATTCAATTTGCACGCCATTCACTATTGTGACTACAACTGAAGAACTAACCACAATTGTGGATCCATCCCAATAGATTGTGGCTACTGCAAGAACTATAACCACAATTGTGATTGATTTGCACCACCTATCCACTATCTCGGTCGGCCTTACAATATGAACTAACCACAATTGTGGATCCAATTAGCCCACAATGTGGTAGGTCGTGCAAATTGGATCCACAATTGTGGTTAGTTCTTCAGTTAGCCACAATGTGGTAGGTCGTGCAAATTGGATCTACAATTGTGGTTAGTTCTTCAGTTAGCCACAATGTGGTAGGTCGTGCAAATTGGATCCACAATTGTGGTTAGTTCTTCAGTTAGCCACAATGTGGTAGGTCGTGCAAATTGGATCCACAATTGTGGTTAGGTCTTCAGTTAGCCACAATGTGGCAGATCGTGCAAATTGGATCCACAATTGTGGTTAGTTCTTCAGTTAGCCACAATGTGGTAGGTCATGCAAATTGGATCCACAATTGTGGTTAGTTCTTCAGTTAGCCACAATGTGGTAGGTCGTGCAAATTGGATCCACAATTGTGGTTAGTTCTTCAGTTAGCCACAATGTGGCAGGTCGTGCAAATTGGATCCACAATTGTGGTTAGTTCTTCAGTTAGTCACAATGTGAATGGCATGCAAATTGGATCTACAATTGTGGTTTGTTCTTCAGTTAGCCACAATGTGGTATGTCGTGCAAATTGGATCCACAATTGTGGTTAGTTCTTCAGTTAGCCACAATGTGGTAGGTTGTGCTAATTTGATCCACAATTGTGGTTAGCTCTTCAGTTAGCCACAATGTGGCAGCTCGTGCATATTGGATCCACAATTGTGGTTAGTTCTTCAGTTAGCCACAATGTGGTAGGTCGTGCTAATTGGATCCACAATTGTGGTTAGTTCTTCAGTTAGCCACAATGTGGTAGGTCGTGCAAATTGTATCAACAATTGTATTTAGTTCTTCAGTTAGGCACAATCTGGTAGGTCGTGCAAATTGGATCCACAATTGTAGTTAGTTCTTCAGTTAGTCACAATGTGGTAGGTTGTGCAAATTGGATCTACAATTGTGGTTAGTTCTTCAGTTAGCCACAATGTGGTAGGTCGTGCAAATTGGATCTACAATTGTGGTTAGTTCTTCAGTTAGCCACAATGTGGTAGGTCGTGCAAATTGGATCCACAGTTGTGGTTAGTTCTTCAGTTAGCCACAATGTGGCAGGTCGTGCAAATTGGATCCACAATTGTGGTTAGTTCTTCAGTTAGCCACAATGTGGCTGGTCGTGCAAATTGGATCCACAATTGTGGTTAGTTCTTCAGTTAGTCACAATGTGAATGGCGTGCAAATTGGATCTACAATTGTGGTTTGTTCTTCAGTTAGCCACAATGTGGTATGCCGAGCAAATTGGATCCACAATTGTGGTTAGTTCTTCAGTTAGCCACAATGTGGTAGGTCGTGCAAATTGGATCCACAATTGTGGTTAGTTCTTCTGTTAGCCACAATTTGGTTGGTCGTGAAAATTGGATCTACAATTGTGGTTAGTTCTTCAGTTAGCCACAATGTGGTAGGTCGTGCAAATTGGATCCACAATTGTGGTTATTTCTTCAGTTAGCCACAATGTGGTAGGTCGTGCAAATTGGATCCACAGTTGTGGTTAGTTCTTCAGTTAGCCACAATGTGGCAGGTCGTGCAAATTGGATCCACAATTGTAGTTAGTTCTTCAGTTAGCCACAATGTGGCTGGTCGTGCAAATTGGATCCACAATTGTGGTTAGTTCTTCAGTTAGTCACAATGTGAATGGCGTGCAAATTGGATCTACAATTGTGGTTTGTTCTTCAGTTAGCCACAATGTGGTATGCCGAGCAAATTGGATCCACAATTGTGGTTAGTTCTTCAGTTAGCCACAATGTGGTAGGTCATGCATATTGGATCCACAATTGTGGTTAGTTCTTCAGTTAGCCGCAATGTGGTAGGTCATGCAAATTGGATCCACAATTGTGGTTAGTTCTTCAGTTCGTCATATTGTGGTAGGTCGTGCAAATTGGATCCACAATTGTGGTTAGTTCTTCAGTTAGCCACAATGTGGTAGGTCTTGCAAATTAGATCCACAATTGTGGTTAGTTCTTCAGTTAGCCACAATGTGGTAGGTCGTGCAAATTGGATCCACAATTGTGGTTAGTTCTTCAGTTAGCCACAATGTGGTAGGTCGTGCAAATTGGATCCACAATTGTGGTTAGTTCTTCAGTTAGTCACAATGTGGTAGGTCGTGCAAATTGGATCTACAATTGTGGTTAGTTCTTCAACTAGCTACAATGTGGCATTATCAGCACACAACATGCACTACGTGAGAGCAGTCTTTGCAGCTTATCAGCCCACTACATGCACTACGTGAGAGCAGTCTTTATAGCTTATCAGCCCAGAATATGATCAATAGGTTAGAGCAGTCTTTATAGCTTATCAGCACACAACATGCATTACGTGAGAGCAGTCTTTATAGCTTATCAGCACACAACATGCACTACATGAGAGCAGTCTTTATAGCTTATCAGCACACAACATGCACTACGTGAGAAGCAGCTCTTCTGTAGCATTTCAGCCAACAACTATGCACTACGTGAGATCAAGTTTTTGTAGCTTATCAGCCCATAACATGGTACTATGTGAGATCCAGTTTTCTTTAGCTTATCAGCACACAACATGCACTACGTGAGACCAGACCTTAAATAACCTATCAGCACACAACATGGCACAGACATGTGAGAGACAGAGCATTCTATAGCATATAAGCACCCAACATGCACTACGTGAGAGCAGTCTTTGCAGCTTATCAAACCCACTACATGCACTACGTGAGAGCAGTCTCTATAAAAGCTTATCAGCCCACAACATGCACTACGTGAGAGAAGTCTGTTATAGCTTTATCAGATACACAACAGGCACTACGTGAGAGAAGTCTTCATAGCTTATCAGCACACAACATGCACTACGTGAGAAGCAGTCTTTATAGCTTATCAGCACACAACACGCGACGAGCGTGAGATCAGTTTTTGTAACTTATCAGCCCATAACATGTACTACGTGAGATCAGTTTTTCGTCAGCTATATCAGCCAACACAACATGTATGCACTACAGTGGAGATCAGTTTTTGTAGCTTATCAGCCCATAACATGTACTACGTGAGATCAGTTTTTGTAGTTTTTGTAAGTTGTGGTTAGTTCTTCAGTTAGCCACAATGTGGCAGGTCGTGCAAATTGGGGATTTTACAATTGTGGTTAAATTCTTTCAGTTAGCCACAATGTAGTAGGTCGTGCAAATTGGATCCACAATTGTGGATAGATCTACAGTTAGCCACAATGTGGCTGGTCGTGCAAATTGGATCTACAATTGTGGTTAGTTCTTCAGTTGGTCTTAATGTCGAATGGCCGTGCAAATTGGATCTACAATTGTGGTTTGTTCTTCAGTTAGCTACAAATGTGGTATGCCGAGGCAAATTGGATCTACAATTGTGGTTAGTTCTTTCAGTTAGCCACAATGTGGTAGGTCGTGCAAATTGGATCCTCAATTGTAGTTAGTTCTTCAGTTAGCTACAATGTGGTAGGTCGTGCAAATTGGATCCACAATTGTAGTTAGTTCTTCAACTAGCTACAATGTGGCATTATCAGCACACAACATGCACTACGTGAGAACAGTCTTTGCAGCTTATCAGCCCACGACATACACTACGTGAGAGCAGTCTTTATAGCTTATC
>JASANA010000984.1:0-16325 GCA_030248095.1 Ptycholaimellus sp. GST1_10
TTCGAGTGTCGTTGAGTAGCAGCTCTACATCTTCAAAGAGGGGATGCACTCCTATGGGGGCCAGGGCAATGATACGTGTGTCATCGGCTGCAGGGACGGTGTTGTTGAGATGACGCAGTTCAAGGTAGGTGTATAGGATCATTGTATGGGGGTCTGTGAAATGGTATTCATCTGGTGGCCATTTCAAAGTATTATCATTGCCTGGTCATTTAGGCCCTGAGTTAATAGTTGGCGTACAGTAAGGGCAATTTCAGGCTCAGGATCAGCCACTCCCTTCGTCCCTTGGCGGTATTGGATGGGATTTACGTTGGTTTTTTCCATGGTAGCTTTTGTTTTTTGGCTTTGGACTTTTTGGAGGTAGTTCCGCTAGATTTTGGTTTGGTTTTCTTTGGGGCTTTTGGTTTCGAGGGAAGTTCCGGAACTAGTTGGGGCAAAGTAGCCAAAGTCAGCAGGAAGAAGTGCTTGTTTAGTGGAAAAAGCCATTGATTAGCACTGTTTGCATTTTTTCATTTTATGACTCTAAATGGTAAGAATGAGCATGAACTAAGGCCTTTTATAGTTTTTTGAGGTTGTAGGAGGATTAGGTGTAGCAGTATTGTTTGTTGGGATGGTGGATATGGGAGCGAATCCGGAGTATGTCAGGGGTTCGGGGGCCGCTATCTATAAGGATATAGCGACAGAGTGGATCCTCATTTTCTTGGCATGATTTGAAGGCAAAGATGAGGCGTTCTCGTAGCCCAAGTTGAGCACCAAATGTTCTAAGCTGGGATTCAAGTCGAAGGGATGGGAGAAGGAAAAACCAGCGCATATTTTGGCTGATAGTGCGGGATTCGCTGGATTTATTAAATGAGAATGGAGAACTATCCAAAGGCTTATGTTTTTGTGGCGTCCATTGGTGGCTATTCTTGCTAGTTCTGCCGAGGATGAAGCTTGTTCTGAAAAGTCGTCAACGAGTATGAGTGTTTGTCCATCTATTTTGTTTATGTTATCTAGGGTTAGGTCGTCTGGAAATCAGCTCTCTAGCTTTTAGGTGTTTGGAGAAATAAATTTTCAAAAACTGATCTTAGGGTGTCCGAAGACTTAGGGCCCCCCCCGGTATCCGCTTCGACACCGTCAGACGCATTTGGGACACTCCGAGCTCCTACGTTCACATTTTCCCCCATCTCAAATCACGCTAAGCTCTAATCTAACTGTCTAACTGTCTAATGCAGTCTGCAACTGTCTTTAACTTCCCCTCAGCCGTCTAAGGTACAATTGCAGGATAGTGAGTGCGTAATGTGGAGGGTAATAGAATAGTTGGGTGAGGTGCCGAGTGCGCGAGAAGACTACGCGATGGCGGAAACGAACAGCGGGCTGTTGGTGATGTGCGGCGGGTACACTGGTGGGCAGAACTTGGACGACCTCTAGAGCCTACACACCCAATCCCTCACCTGGCGCTCTCGTCACACTCCGCAGCCCAGGCCATTCGCTCTTTCCCGGGCTACACTCATTCGGCTCTACTATCCATCCTACTATCTATACTACCCCTTGGAGTAAAGTGCTTCTCTGAAGATTGACTCTGATCGCCTCTTGCTCTACGGCGCTTTCGGAAGAAACAACCATCAGTTTGACTGCTGGATCTTGGACACCTCCACATGGACCTGGCATCGTCTACCCACTGGTACATCCTCAGACAGTAGAAATGGGAAAATAAGTTTTATTAAATTAAGGCTCAGAAAGGGAATGCAAGCTGAGGCGATTTAGGCACAGAGCTGTGCTGGCCGGAGACTTCGTACACATTCAAGGCGGCTACCCCATGCGTGTCTGAGATAACAGTCTAATTTTCAACCTTTTTTTCAATGATTCAACATTGATCAAATTTCATTCAAATCAATTTCGATATTTTCAATATTATAAATCAGTAAAATCCAAAATTACGCGGATTGCAGAAAAATGTGGCGAGGCACAAAAATATCAAAGTATTCTCTTCCAATCATCATTTGACTTTCTTGTTCTTTCATTTACATTTCTTTTTTGTTGCTAGTAAAAACCGATATTCGTTGGACGTGGAAGTAAACTGCTCTGGTGTATCACTCTTGCTTTGTATGCGAAGGAATGTTGTTGAAGAAGGGGCTCACATGACCTAGCAACCAAAGGGAAGAAAGGAGGGAGGCAAAGAAAGCCTTCCCTATCGCATTACCCAGCATTGAAAGCGGCAGACAAAAGCTGGCGGCAAATAATTGCCCAAAGCACTCTTTCATGCCAGCTCAAGGCTAGAGCAAAAAGCAAATCCCAATGCTGCACTATGCAACATAGAAAATTTATCGCTTGTCACAACCCAAACAGGGCCTCATCACACTAATTTAAAATGTATGTTTTGTTAAGTTTTTTGGCTGATGGTTTATTTTTTGATGAATGCATTTTTGCAAGTAGTCTTGGATTTATAGAAATGAAGTCACGTTCGGCAAAAATAATCGAGATAGACGGTAGAAGGTATGAAAAGGGGAGGAAATGTCAATAATCTTCCTGCTTCTGCCAGCTCCTTGCCTCTCGGTCCCACTTGAGACCAGAGCAGCGCCAAACATTCCTGCGAAAGCAATCTTTGCCTTTCCCATTCATCTACTGTCGCCTCCGCGTTTTCACATTTTCCCCCGGCCCAATTTCTCCAGCCCCGCACCTAGGCCTTGCCACAGAGAAGCTAATCCATTAGGCCAATTCTCCTGAGCGTGGGAAGGCTCTCTTATTCTAGCCTGAGTGGATTTCGTCATCACACTTTCTTCCGCTCACGGGACCCAGCAGAGCTCACGGGCTACATTTTTACGAGCCGTCCGCTGCCAGATCACATCCTGTTGTTGCCGTCTTGCCTGCAAATACTTCCTCCTGGCCTCTTTTTACCCCTGCTTTTGAGCGCAGTCCAATGAAGTGCTGATGACGGTGACCAAGTTCACGGTGTCTGGCCTGGAGCTGCCGGATGTCTACGATCGGCCCAGGAACGGTGGGAGCAGAGACCAGGCAGCTGGGAAGAACTCCACGGAGGTGGAGGAGGGTCGGTCGACGGCAGGCTGTTTGGGCGATTGGATACTCAGAGGGCTGACCCTGCTCTGTGTCGGCGGCTTCGTCTTTGGCCTATACGAACTGGTTCCTGCCTCTACTAAATATTTATGCTGTCTAAGGCTAGGAATCTGTGAGCAAATGTCCGGGCAATATTTTGTCAAAGACAATCTAAATTGTGTAATATTCTTGGCGGCAGAGCACTGCAACAAAAGAAGGCTGTCACATTTTCAGCTAGATGCTAGAAAAGCTAGAATTTGTAAGCTAGAAAAGACGAAATTTGTAAAAACTAAGGATACTGGGCATATTTGCAGACAAAAGAATATACGAAGAATACGCGTGCCAGCCGGGTGACGGTCCACTACACGCCGATTCTGACCATTCCGGAGGTGACCATCTGCCAGCACTACCCACTCAACGTCACCCGCCTCTTGGAAGCCGGCTTCAGTCGTCAGCAGATTGTCTCTGCTTTCCGCAACTTCCAGGAAGTCCCCTACAAAACAGTTCGCCCCCCACACACTCTGCACAATCGACGCACACACCCTACACTCCCATCACCCCCTCACACATCAGCACAATAATAACCTAATCCTCCTGCAGCTTGCTCTTCCTAGTCTGATCACTCATTTCCAGGCTTATTGAAAAGGTATTGACGCAATTGCAGATCTTGGGCTTGGACTTCCAAAAACTGGACGACATCCTGCGGCAGAACGTGAGCCTGGAATGGATGCAGGGCCTGGATTGGGGCCAGTTCGTGACCAACTATAGCGGCGAATGCGCCTCCGTCCTTATGGAATGTCTCCATGTTTACTCTCTCTTTCTTTTTCTTCTTTCTCAGTTCCCCAATTGAAATAATCCTAAACGAACACTTAGAATCAAAACGCCTTCAATTGCTGCGAGCGGGCTGAACCCATCATCCACGAGAAGTACGGGCGCTGCTTCGTGCTGCGGGAGTTCTACCAGAACTCCGAGAATGTCATGTCCAGCCTCATCGTGAACGTTCGGTTGGCTGCTTCTGGGATTGGAGGGGAGGAGGTTGGGAGAGGAAGAGGTTGGTTGAGGACGGGTCTGATGCACCCGGAAGATTGGCAGCCGGAACTGCTGATGCCGGCTGAGCGAGGGGTGGTGGTGGAGTACGCGGAGAAGTACTTCCCGCCCTATACAGATGGATCCCATGATCAGCTTCTTTTTGCGCCCAACAGCCTCTACTACGTCGCTTTCCACAAAACTGAGTTCATCAAGGTTCTTCTACCGCCTCTCCTTTAGAAACCGAGAATTCTGAACTGAGCAATCAAATATTTGGTCGGCCGTTCTAAGACTAGTTTGTGCCAAAAGACCTATGGCTACCGGCTACCGCTGGCTACCGCTGCATCAATTGGGCTGGCGCGAACGGAGCTTTAGCGGAGTGTCAGCGCCCAGCCCCTCTTTTCGACCTAGGTGTACGTTTTAGGGGTTATTGCTAGATCTCAATTTTGATAAGGCTGCTGCTCGTCACAGAAAGCTCCAATCGTTTAAATTCTTTTTGCAATGGAAAGAGCAACATCGAATTGACTATAGTTTATCTTTTGACTTTAGCCCAAAACTATTTGTTTCACTGTGAAAAATGCAAAAAACCATTTGTCCGAACTCCTCCTCCTTCTCCTTCTTCTTCTTCTTCTTCTTCTTCTCCGCATCTATTCAATGGACGATAGTAGGTATTCATTTTTCCCCCCCAACCCCCTTCCCCGGGTCCCTAGGCCTCATGTATTTAGCTTTTCAGTTACACCAATAAGTCATATGCACCATTGGTGTAGTGGTGCAAGCGATTGGACTGCTGAATGAATCTAGGAGGTTCGAATCCTTCTCATGGATTCACTTTAATTTTTGTGTATTTCAAGATGAGAAAATTACTGGTACCGTCGGCAGGCCTAAATAAAAGCTCTTTTCTCCCAAATATCGATTGCCAAGAACTCAAGAACCAAAAATATTCCCCTAAAATTTTGTTATCCAAGAATATTTCCCAAAAAATTTTAATTCGCCAATATATTTGCATTGTACTTTTTTTTTTCAAATGTTTTCTTTTTGTTATTTTTATTAAAAAAAGTTTATTTAAATAAGTTTTGTTTATTTTTTATTCATTTATCCAATAAAATCGTTACTAAAAAAATAACCAAAAATATAAAATTTGTATTTATATGTTATATAATATGTTAAAAGTGGAAGAAATATCTGGTACCATCGGCAGGCCAAATGTGGTCTCTTTTCTCCAAAATTTTGAATTACCTCGAGTAAAAAGTCAAGGAAATACAATTTCTACTAGTGGAATCTGCTGCGTCATCTGCATTTTGTTTTGGGCGCGCATGGAAAGAGACACTGAACTGCGCGCCAAAAACAAAATGCAACTGTCCAAGCAGCAGATTCCACTAGTAGAAATTGTATTTCCTTGACTTTTTACTCGAGGTAATTCAAAATTTTGGAGAAAAGAGACCACATTTGGCCTGCCGATGGTACCAGATATAATAGATTTCAGAGCACAGATTGCGAGGGAAGTCGCAGGAACCCCGGCTTCAGCATTGCCGGTTGCAAGCAGGTCTTTCCATTTCTTATCTTTCCTTCCCCCCCTCTTCATCAAGCAAGTCCCCCTTGAGGCCTGTTTCGGGCGCAACCTGGGTGAGTACTGCAACTGCACCATCCTCGGCTACGCGGAGATCCCCGGCGCCCCCTGGATCTGCGTCCCCACTCAGATCGGGCCCTGCATTGGGCGCATGTACAGCTCTCCTGATCCTCGGTCCCTGGCTTTGCCTTCACCCCTCATTCTTCTCTCACCCTTGCCTACCCTTTCCAGAAGTGTGATGGCGGCATCCGGGGCAGAGCGCTGCTGGCAGGAGGAGTGTCAGGTTGAGCAGCTGAGGACTGCCTAGAGGGGAAGGAAGTTTTCATCCGATAATTGAATGGTTGCTGGTTGAATAAAAACGGATGAATACTTCCTTCCCCTTTCCGTAGGACGCATTAGTGGAGAAAGCGGGATGGTGCTATTTGCAGGTGCCCTGCAACCAGAGTTTCTTCCGGGTGACGACGACGGGGACGCATTTGGACTCGGCAACAATCACCAATGCTCGTTCCGTTGTCGGCCTGCCAAAGCCACCGGTGAGCCTTTGAGTTAAAGGCGCTGAATAATGGGGGTGAGAAAGGCCCGTTTGAGCCGGGTGCGCAATTTACGCGTCTGCATTTCTACCACCCTGCCCTCATGTACGAGGAGATATTCGAGTTCGAGACGCTCACCTTCCAAAACGTCATCAGCGGCGTCGGCGGTTACAACCTTTTCTTATTCGTATTCTATTCTAAACTCCCTGTCCAAAAAGATAGCGGAACTTAAATATTGACGGGGCCTAAAAAACCTGCATGTGTTCGCGCGGTTTCCGACGGATCTTCTCAGGCCTATGCGGTTTCTAAGGTCAATCAAAGAGGAAGGCCCCCCTACACTCATCGTCTCACCTATCATACGTGGGTCTTGCATTCAAAGACCCCGCATGAGCATTTGTTGGAGTCCTGCAGCCTGTGCTGTAGGATAAAATTTACTGTTCATTCACTGCCCAAAAAGATAGCACAACTGTTATCTTGAAGTGGACTAAAAAACCTCCAAAATAGAAGGGCGCAATTCTGGCAATCACTATCTTCATTTTTATCAGTTTTATTTGCATAAAGATGAGGATAGAGACATCGCCAGAAAGGTGTCCCATTCATCAAAGGTTTGCGCAAGACTCGAGGCTGCAGGCCAACTGGGCTTCTACCTGGGTGCCAGCATGCTGTCGCTGGGAAAGCTCCTGCTGGACGCCTACAATGACATCCGCGGGGTGGCCAGGCGTCGGCGGCAGGGCGGCGCCCCCATCTCACCCAGCAACGGGAACAGCTCTTGACAAATGAGGGCAGCAGGAGCTGATCCCTCCAGTGCACTAGCTTCACAGCGCTCTTGCCACGCCGTTTGTTGCCTTATGCTCGGGTATACGCTGTTCCGGATCTCACTTTGCGAAGGTCGTGAGAGGCTATTAAGACCACCGATGTTTGAGCTTTGCTTTGTAAGACAACAAGAAAGAGTTAAGCTAATGTATGACGCTCAGGATTGTTGAAGACTATGTTATACTATTAGTAAACATGATTCAGTTTTGTTCTTGTTCAATCATGGTTCAATTACCACCGAAGTCAAATGCCATAGGCTCTTGAGGTATCGAGGAATAGTATTTTGTGCTTTGTTGCAGGGTCAAGCAATTTTAATCCCATCAACCCACGGCTCTCTTGATTACTCAGACTCTTCACCAAATGAAAATTCAAACAAATGAAATCAATCAAAGGAAACTTGCAGAATGAGTTTCTCAGAAAAATTAAATTAAAAGGAGTTTGTATAACATTCAAAAATGAAAGACGTACAGTGGCATACAGTGGTCGCAAACTTTCCCGTCGTGGAAGCACTGCTCCATAAAGAACTGGAAAGCAATGAAATGTGATTGAAGCATTCCCAGAAGACTCGTGGAAACCTCATAGAGGCGGATGCGAAAGGCTGGCCGGAGTACACCCAGCTGGTTCTTGGAAATTCCCAGCCTTTTCACCTGCCTGAACACCTCCAGCTCCTGCTCTTCACTCAACTGCGACACACTGGCCAAGCTCAGGCACTGCACCAGCTTTCGCTCACCTCAATACAGCACCACCTCAATCACACCTTCACTCACTATAAATGAACCCCCAGAACGTGCGTCAGCCAGAAAACTCGTTAAGATTTTTGTAAAAATGCAATAAATATCTTGGCCAGCTGAGCTGTATCCAAAGCAGGTAAATTATTTTCAAGTCGTCGTTCGAAAGGACCAGGGCCCAGGGGGAGGGGTGAGGGGGTGCGGTACCTGTCAGACATACTGGTTGCTCAGTGGTGCGCGTATTACTGCAGTACTTTGGAGATGAGGAAGAAAATGGTTGGAACATAGTGTGCGGGTGGCGGTCTCCGCAATGAGGTCGGCGTAGGGGCCGAAGACAGCCTCCAGTTGGCCGCCCGGCGTGCACCTCTGCAGCTCCACCAGCTCAACTTCGTGCTCCAGGATGGCGCTCAGGAGCGCCGACCTCTCCTCCTTCCTAGGCTTCCCCGTCCACTCCGTCAGCTGCATCAGTTGATACAGCACCAGCGTTTGTTCCCGCCCCGGCGGTTCTGTCGGATAGGCCACAGTGGCTGATTGTTGAAAAAAGCTACAGAGGGGACTGGGGAGGCCTTACGAGAAAACCTAAGTTTCTCCAGACCAGGAAAAGCTAGATAGTTGAATTTGTTACTGAACGTAGGCCCAACCCTGCTTAGTTTGTGTATAAATTTTCACATTGATTTAATAAGCCAAACTGGAGAGAACTCATTTCTCCGGCCTAGTAAAAGCTATTGAGTTCAAAATTTAACACGATTTAGATCTAAGTGTGAAAAACTTATAAATAAATTTTATCTAAAGGTGCCTTCTGTGTGAGAAACAGCCTTCGAAGAACAACCACCTTTTAACCATTACTTTGGTTCAATTGGACTCTCAGGCAAGACTGGACATAAACCATAGGAATGATTAAAAGGTCATGTTAATAGAAAAATAGAAGGCACCGAGAGAGTTAAATCGTGTTTAATTTTGAACTCAAAAGCTTTTACTGGGCCGGAGAAGTGATGCTTCAAATTTATGTGAAATATAAGCAAATTTTGAAATTTTCACTTTTGATTGATGTAAAAAAATAAAAATTTCTCCAGTTTGGCCGATTGAATCAATTTGCAAATTAATACACGAACTAAGCAGGGTTGGGCCTACTTTCAGTAATAATTTCAACTATTTAACTTTTATTGGGCTGGAGAAATAAGGTGTTCGCATAAGGCCTTCCCTCCCCCTGTAGAGGGGTCAAGAGACCGATGAGGAGCTGGAGGTAGGCGAAGTGTCGGAGGTCTTTGCACAGCTGCTCCACCTGCCACTCCCGCGCCAGGCCAGCCAGGTCCAGCAGGTCCTCGTCAGCCAGGTGAAGGATTCGACCGGTGTTGGAGTAGCTGCGCCCGTCCGCCAGCTGTCTACGATCCAGCCAGGCCAGAAAGGCCAGAACCTCCGAGAGTCTGGAACAGTCACCCAGTGTCGTCAGCAATTGGAGATGAAAAAGAGGACTTTTTCTGCGGCAGATAGGCGTAGCCGTCCTTGGCCTCTGCAAAATCGCCGTAGATGAGTCGAGACAGGACGTCGCTTGCACCGGCCAGCTTCTCCTTCAAGGCCCAGCTCATTGGATGGATATTGACAGACAGGCAAAGCTCGCAAATGTGAACCTTACAAACCCAAAGCGTTCCCGAACCCTCATCCAGAATGAGGCGGAAGTTGGTCGTCTGGCTTGGCTCAGTATAGACAGGAGAAGAATCCAATCTGGCCTTTTTTGCCATAGTTGTATTTGTATCCTATCTACAAGGAATGGCCTTTGCGATCGATTTTATTAGAAGTAAAAATTTTGGCGTGACTATAAAATGCTTGATTTGCAACAGCTACAACTATATTGGTAAAATTGAAGAGGATTGCTAAAAGTTGGGAAGTTATCTTGATGGGATAGGGGGTCTGGGAGAAGAAAGGGGGTTTTGCGCAAGAATTGTTAGCATTGTTGCCTGAAACAATGAGTAAATCCAGCCGCGGCTATTAGAAATTCGCTTTAGTTGTTAAAGGAAATTCATTTAGCTGCCAGAGTTGTAATTGAATTCTTTGAATGAAAACAATCGAGATATTCTTATTCCAGGCCTAATTTCATTCCCAAACGACGCATGAATATACCAATTGTCGCATGAAGATGATAAAAGCAAGTAGCAATCATAGCGGTAACAAATCTCTTTTATAAACGACTGACCAAGCAGAAGCAATGTATAGAACAGAACGAAATAGGAAGGCGGAAATTTTGAAAAAGAACTAGGGAAGAGCTATCAGCCTGGGTCTTAGTCGACGCTGGCTCCAGTTCTGAGCCTTTTGCTGAAGGTAGAGCAGTCTCGCCAGCATTGCCAGCAGCCCTGCCAACATTTCTGCTATTTGAAAATATTGGAGATGAAAGAGGAAGAAAGCAGCAGTTGGGCAACCAATTTTTGAACCTCTCAATAAAACTCTCTTATGAGTGTTTTGTTCAAGTGCTTCGGTTTATTGCTTGATAACGACGGGCTTTGAATCAAAGAAAACAAAATTTGAATCATTCAAAAAAAACATGTTGTGCTGCTGCAAGACACCGTTCATTCTCCACCTATTTAAAAAAAAAGTGACAGTCAGATGCTTTTTGTTTATCTCTTGTTCAAACAATCTAGCTACAAGTGTGCTTCAAAGCCACCGTTGAAAAACAAGCTAGTTCTTGAAGGCCTTGCAGTGCTCCCGGGTCTAGTCCATGCCAGTATCTGAAAACTAAATTCAAGACTCAGGCAGGCGATGCGTGAATTCGACCTTGGCAGGTCTTCTGGATGAGCTTCTCCACCGCCAGCGGCATGGCCAAGCCGCAGAACTCCAGGGCCTCCGCCAGCCCTGCCCGCCCACAGGTGCAGGCCAGCTCCATCGCACGAGCCGCACACTCTCCCGACAACAACTCCCTCAACAGCTCACTCACAGCTCAGCCAGCCCTTGGGGTGTCCTCTGCCTAGAGGACTGACTACTCTGTTTCGCAGTCGTCGCCAGAAGAACTGCTGCTGCTGCCGCCACTAGCTGAGCTGCTGCTTTGGCTGCTAGAGGAACTGCTGCTTTCTCCGGAGCTGTCAGAGCTGCTGCCACTTCCAGAGCTGCTGCTGCTTCCACTGTCAGAGCTGGATTCACTGCTACTGCTGCTGCTACTGTCCAAGTCCGTCAGACAGGACTCCACGAAGTCGACAGCAGTGGCGTTGCCCTCGCAGACCCAGTACAGCATCTCGGCTCTCCCTGAACATTTTTTCGAGGTTAAGCTCCATGTCAATGTATGCACAGAAGGCTGCACCTTTAATCAAGGTCTTCAATAGGCCGGGTATGGCCAGCCAAGTCTCCTGCAAAGCCAATTTGAGTCTTGGAGGCGGAACTGTGGGTGGGTGCTGTGAACGGGTGTGCTTTCAATGCCGTAGCCAGCGGCGCACTCCATCACGGCTGCACTCATCTCTCCCTCCAGACACGCCTCGACCCCCAGCGGGTACACGCAGCCCCTGCACACTCTTTTATCCACCTTTCGCCTTTCCCCTCTGCTCTTTTCATACTAGATCGCTCTACAAGACGGCAAAAGCTATGAGTTCCACTCAGAGCCAGAGCCACTAGGTTGGTGCTACTCTCTTGCACTCCCACAGCAAAGAATGGGGCGAACCCCTGGTCGAAGCAGGCTTTTTCGGCTTCAGCAATCTCCATGTCCGACTGGAATGGCAGAGCATCTTGGCCTCTGCTCAGCGATGGGCCAACTGACCTCTTCAGCGGCACAGTTGACAAAGGCGGAAAGAGGCCCAGCACATTTCTGCTCAAAGACCCCGAATGCCGAGCCCAGCAGAAGACAGAGGAGGAGAGGCTGCATTGCTGCCCAAACTCCTTCACTCGGATCGGAGCACTGATGGAAGGAGCGCTTCTCTGCACCAGCCGCGGCGGCAATATCCAATGAACCCAAACGCGGGGCCACACTGAACAGTTTTTGAAAAAAATTGTGGCCTCTGTATTTGCCCTTAAATGGCCTCTTCTGCTCTGGTGCTGGTCGCTTCCACTCAATGTGTTATGATTTGGAGAGAAATGGCCTGCGTTGCAACAGAAACCAGGCATTTTGATTTTTGACTGGCAGATACAAATAATTGTGACTTTTTAAAAAAGTGAAATATGAAACACTTTTATCCATATTCCCATCCAAATTCAGACTATGAATGGTTTGGTGTGTTGTATAAACTAGTTTTTTGCAAGATTATTTGCAGATTCAACTAGTAGTAGATGCATTGGGTCCGTGTGAGCGGAGCAAAAGCAGAGCGTAAGCACAGACCCCTCAACAACCTTATTACGGGATTTTAGAAATATAATTGCGTGCCATAATTTTTGTGATTGGCACGTACGTTTGTTGAGGTGGTAGCTTGAAGCTGCTAAAAGGAATTTACAAAAAAAATATTAATTATATTTCACTTTATGGCCGAAAACCTTAAATCATGTTGTTTCAAGTATTCGAAAAAGCATAAAATCATGGTTTTATAAGAAACAATCAACCATGCCACCTGGAAAATTTAGTAACGTAGTTTGAGCTTATTATTTGGAACAAAGGCCGCGCATCTTGGCGATAGCCGAGAATACCTTGTTTGGTCGGGTTTTGGGCCATGCGGGATGACGCGGACGTTTTTGACCTTCTATTTTGGCCTTAATTGGTGTATTTTATCATAACGGAGCAACACTGCTACCCGCCAGTACCCGCCATAAAATTTCCCTAACAAACTTGCCCAAAAACTGGCTTTTTGGGAACCTCCCAATGGTTAAGCATTGCAAACTTTCGAAACATATTTCTTGATACTAGAGCTGATTTGCGCCAAACCAATGGTGGTTGCAAACTTACTTCGGGGATACCTACCCATGCTTGAAAAATGAGCCAAATCGGTAGGGGTGGTTCTACGCGTAATAGGCCTTTAAGCGAGCAAAGCTTTGAGAATTTCTCGGACGGAGCTATTTTGGATATTTATGGCTAAAACATAGAGGCTTTAAACTACTTTTTTATGCATGAAATTAGTTTTGTTGAGCTTGATTCGAGTGTTGAGAAGTCGAAAAGCTAATGCTAAAGACATTTAATCGCATTTTTGAATTGCTTTGGCCAATCAGACCTTTATTTTTACCTTTATTTTCCGCCTAAACTATGGGCCCGATCTAGCATATCATGAATAATAAAGAAATCGGTATAATATCCAATTTAATATCAGCTAAATGATGTGGAACCGGTGGTGATCCGTCTTGAACTCAGACAGTTTCTGAAAATCCGCATTTTTTGACTTGTTGGCGAACTGCTCAAAGTAAGCAACCTGCCTCTACACAATCCCCGATCATACCGATGTATTCACCCACTTTGACCGAAGCCTCCGGTACACTGATGCCCAAAAGGGAGGCAATAAATTCCGCTTCCAAACACCCCACTCCTCCTGCCGCCACCAAGCAAGCATGAGCGCCAATCACTTCCCTGCACGCCAATCACTTCGAAAGAGAAACTGGAGTGATTGGATTAACGGGCAGCCCTCGGCCGATTCGAATTCTTGAATGCAGTCTACAAGATCTGTCAGCTCACATTCTCCTCTCGCCCAGCCAACTGAAAAGTGGATAAGTTTGCTTCCTACCAACTCCAAGGACCCTGGAAACAGCAAACTGAAACCTGCCAGGAAAGCGAGTGCAAGCTGGAGCAGCATGAATGCAGAGGTCCAATAAACTCTTGCGCTGAAAAATTTGGGAGTGACTGTGACAAGCTATTGCTCTGGTCAGCTTTTAAACAGAAAGTCTGAGCAGCCTTTATCGCAAGCCTATTGTGTCTAGAAGCTGAGTAAGCTGGAAACAATGGAAGAAGTGAGAACTAAGTCACGTCGCCGTTGTTCGATGATTGTTCACAATAGAATGCAATCTAAAGCTTCGATTGTGGTGCATTGTGTAAATCTTCTCTCGTGCTCCTGCTTAGATTATGTTCAATGATTCAAAATGGGAAGCCTGTCTCGTAACGTGGTACGTAAACATATTTTCGTCACAACTGTCCTGGACAACTTCACCATTTTTTTTGAACTATTGCTTCCAATTTCTACTTTGCACCAACAATGAATCTATTAAAAACCAAGTAATGAACCTCAAACAAGAATGCGCAATAATAATAATAATGCTATAACTTTTATTAATTATTCTTTTGGGTGGTAGCCAATATTTTTTGGGAGAATTTTTCATTTGAAACAGATAAAATTGTTTCACTTTAATCAAAGCCGTGAAAAAGATGTCTAGAATGTAATAGAAGCGGTGTCTATCCCGCTCACAGGAGGGTTCCATTTTTCCATTATCCATAAGATATTTTGTATAAAAGAAGCATATTCTTTACCCGATGCCACTAGAACAGCTCTAACATTCCGAAATGAATCGTGGTTTGCTTTGCCTTTTAGTCATCGCAACACTTGTTAGGCTAGCTCAAGGTATGCATATTTTTACTGCTTGTTCAAATATATTTGACCAAGTTGTGATCGGAAGACAACCAAGCAAACTGAAAAAACCGATTTCAAGGTCGAAGCCACGGATGCGCCTGGGGCCCAGTGGGGGCAGAGGAGCGCTTCAAACTATTCTATCGAGTCAGATTGTTTTTTTCAGCTGAAAAATACAAATTCGCAATGCGGAAAGTTTTATCAACGCTGTACAACACCGTGTTTCAGCGGTGCACCGGCTATGGCGGCTTCACATTGGTCGCCTGTCATATCGGCGGCCGTCGAGTTTTGCCTGGGTAAACCCCCTGTTTCTAGTTCCAGTCTTTAGTACCAAACCTACCTGGGGGCACTAAGTCTTCGTTTTTTAATGTCCCATAACCAGCTGGCTGATAAAGACGAAGACTTTCAATGCCCCCGGTATTCTAGGGAAGAATTCTGTTGTTTATGTCAGATCAGTATTTGTTGGCTAGAATAAGTTTAAAGCGTTGCTGTGCCAGCAAGCTAACATTAAAGCTTTTCCGCAGGCACTATGGACTAATTGCACAGCACGTGTGCAAATGCCGCCCGTCGAAAGAGAGCGGCCTGAGCGTGAAATGCAAAACGCCTCGTCGATACCGTCGTCCATAATAATGCTACAGGCTGCTGCATAAATTTTCGCTGAATCCTCTGCTGCTAATAATGACGCTGCAAAACTAAAATGAAACTACAAGGTCGGCAGGAAAAAAACAAGCATTTTTCAAACCTCGTAACTCAAGCCAAATGTTTCGCCAAATTGTGCTAAATTCGTGCTGAAAAATATAAGAATTAGTGAATTTATACGCTATTTTATGAGCTGCGTTTTATGATTTTTACGAATGAGGTTGGAAACACTCGGAATCATGCAAATGAAAAAGAAAAGTCTTGTATTGTGCTGGCGCGAGGGAGCAAGGCGAACCGTCATCGCCCCACCCTCTTTTCGACCCAGGTGTACATTTTCGAGGTTATTGCTAAATCTTAAAATTGATTAGGACAGAAACATTCAATCGTTCTGATTCATTTTGCATTGGAAAGAGCATCTTCGAAGTTAACAAAACTCACGACGAATCGCCAAAGAGTTGCAGCAATCATTAGAAAATTGCTCAAAACTATTTGTCCGAACTCCTTCTTCTTCTTCTCCGCATCTATTCAATGAACAATAGTAGGTATTCAATCGGCCAATAGTGAAGGGTAAATTCCACCAGGCTAAGAGATTGGATGTACAATTAAAAAAGCATATAATTAGGCTGCCGCGAATGGAGCTTTAGCGAAGTGTCAGCGCCCAGCCCCTCTCTTCGACTCAAGTGTAAGTTTAATGATTGCTGCAACTTTTTGGTGATTTCTCTCGATTTGCAGATGCTCTTTCCAATGCAAAAAGAATCAGAAAGATTGAAGCTTCCTGTGAGGAGCTAGAGCCTTATCAAAATTAAAATCTAGCAATAACCCTCAAAACGTACACCTGGGTCGAAAAGGGGCTGGGCGCTGACACTCCGCTAACGCTCCGTTCGCGCATTAGAGCGAGTAGTGGATTTTAGGATGAGAAAAAACTTATCAATGTTAAGATCTAGCAATAACCTTCAAAACAAACACCTGGGTCGAAGAGAAGGGCTGGGGGCTGACGGTCGTTCCGTTCTCTCGCGACAGCCCAATTTGGTCATGACTTAAACATTCTTAATTTGGACCAGCTACCGCCAAAAAACTTAAAATTGGTAAAATTGATGCGGATTTCGTTAGGACAGTTAAGTCAGCATCTTGATGGGATAGGAGGTCTGTGCAAGAATTGTTAGCATTGTTGCCTGAAACAATGAGTAAATCTGGCCACAGCTATAGGAATTTCGATGTATTTGCTAAATGAAATACATTTAGCTGCTAAAGTTTTAATTAAAATTTTTTGAATTGCGTGAACTTTTAGCAGTCATAAAAATGATTCATGACACATCCTTTCTTCATTAACATTTTAACTGAAACACTTCCAAATTAGCGCCACCGCGTTTCAGCGTTTTTGAGTTTACGCGAATAATTTTGCGAATAAGGCTTGCGAGAAACAGCAAAAACATGTTTTGCATCCAATAGATTGCACTTTTGTTAGTTCGTTCTTGCATAAAAAAAAAGAAAAGGCATTTGTCATTGATTTAGTTTCTAGCAGATTTCACCAGAATGCTCAAAT
>JASANA010000986.1:0-14842 GCA_030248095.1 Ptycholaimellus sp. GST1_10
TGCCATTAATGATCCTTTATCCTTGCCCAAGTATCGTTGATTAGTCATGGGGTTAAAGTTAAACAGTTGCCTCCTGTAGGGGTTTATGTGCGATTGAATATAAATCGTGATTTATTTTTAAAGGAGGCTACAGGGACGTGGACTGAAGAGGTGTTTCGGGTAAAGCGTCATACAAGATCAAAACCTATTCCGATGGCAGTCGTTGAAGATATGATGGGTGAAGAGGTCGAGGGGGCCTTTTACAGTCAGATGTTGCAGAAAGAAAAAAGGAAAAAGAAAAAGGAAAAAAGAAGAAAGAGAGTGGATATCAATGAAGGAGGCAGCTTCTTCTGATAAATTGGTAAATAGGTCAAAGATTCAACCAGCTTATGTTTAGTTTATATGTGTGTATATGTGATTCAATGATTATATGTGTTTTATATGTGTCCCATTTTTTTTTCAGCCCTTGATAAAGAAAAGCAGTTTGCAACTATGCCACACCTATACACCTCACAAGCAAAGTTTGGCCCAAGGAAGAGGAGAGTAGGAGAGGAGGATAAAGAGGAGGATAAAGAGGAGGCTGTATACTGATAGGAATGGGGGTGAAGCATGGGGGTGAAGCATGGGGTGAAGCATGGGTGAAGAATAGATGAAGCAATTTCTATAAAGCAAGGGGACCTAGCAAGGGCTGAGGAAACGGTGAGGAGAAGGGGGGGCCCATGGAGGAGCTAGTGGAGAGGGGGCATGTGGTAGGGGTCTTGGTAGTTGGGCTCCTCATCTGGTAGAGTTTCTGTTTTAAAATCATAGAGTTTTATAGGAAGAGAAAATGGAAGGAAGTACCTAGCTCAGAGGTATCCAGTTTGTTGATGATGTCCTCCAGAGCTGCTTCTTCCTGCTCCTTGACAGAAGCCTGCTTCTTGCCATCCCTCACATCTGCTACATCATAATTTTTGGGCTAGATCAGGGTTATAAAGACAAAAAACTTTTTGGTTCGAGGGTGGGCCTCTTCCCGCCGTCCGCCGTGGGTTTCTCCTCCTCTTCCTCCTCCTCCTCCTCGCCGGGTTCAGTGTCACTGACACTTTCTGGATAAAAAAAAAACATGAGAAGAAATGAAGAAAATGGATGAGAGATAACTTTTTCCGTCAAATACGGCCAGGTTGGCTGGGGTTGCCTTCCTCGTCTTCCGTATGACTATGAAAATAAAAGGATAGAATGAGTTAGTTATAGAGGAAGCTAACCCTTCTGTGGAAGGGCTTTGACTTCGTCCGCTGTGATGCAGAGGTCGCTCCGACGGATGTAGACTCGCTTCATGGTGTTGCTGTGAATCAGCACGACGTTGGAGGAGTCGTAGAAGCCGTTCACGTAGACTCTGCTTCCGTCGGAGTGGAACTCTTGAAGAAACGACGTCCCACGGGTTTTTGATGGGACGAGGCGTTCGTGGGGGCCACGCTTGGATAGCTCCTGTGTCTCGTACAGCACCTCGTTGTCCGGCGAGATCAGCTGGCATGTCACCGTGTAGTGGTCTGGGCTGGTGTCGTCCACCACCTGAGTAAGGCTTCCTTTATATTAATTTAACTGGATATTGGGACCTTTCGCAGGGCATGGGCTATGGCCAGGGACTCTCGCTCCTTGTTCAAGCCCACTGTTGTGTGGCAGTGGTTCATTTGCATCAAGTGGGAACCTGAGAATGAGATAGAGAATAAGAGAGAATGAGAGAGGAAGGAACCTCCTAGGCGAACTGTGAGGTTTTTGGTTTTGATGATGTTTAAGACTCGGGGCTTGTTCCGGTCCCATTCGCCTTGAGCCATTATGGTCTTCCTATGGGGTAAAAATTGAGCAAACAAGTTCAATAGTTGTTAAGGAAGAGAGGCTGGTTAGCCTAGATTTTTAGGATATGGAATTCATGAACTCAGTGTTTACTTGTTTCTAATCACTACAGGCACAAGTGATAGCAGGTATCACTGGGGTATAACTGTGCTAAAGTAGCACAGTTGTGAACCACCTCCCCTTTGGCCTTGCTCTTCCGACTCCTCATTGCTGCCTTCAGGACGGCTGATTTTGAACTCGATCTTGAGCTGGTTCAATGGGGGTGCATCGACCAGTTCGTTCAAGCCTACACAGTTGGGTGGTATAAGAGTAAGAGTGCTAAGAGTAATGAATACCTTCAGAAGTCGATATGGGGGCGACTGCGGGGGCATCATAGAAAAGGAGGAAAGTTGGGTGCTGCCATCTAGAGAAGAGTAAGGATAAGTACAAGTAGCTTTTATCAGTATTAACCTTTCGTCCACGGTTGGTTGGTTTAGCTTTCTGTGGTGGTAGAAGAGCTGGCACTGGAGGTAAGGGATCATGAAATGGAAATGGAAGAGTAAGATTTTACCAATGTTGCAAGATGGTTCCTTGGGCTGTTCATTCCCTTGGACTGATCTTCCTCATTGTCAGAGGTATGTCCCCGGTTCAACTCCTCTATGGCCCTGGGATTGCCGTTATTAGCAGCTTGATAGTGGCCTCCGCAAAGTTGTCTTCAAGGCCATCGATTAGGTTTTCAGGCGCGTCCATTGCCTTAAATTAACCTGTAAATCCATTTCTTTATAGCCAGTTTTATACCCTTTACCGTGGCTAAGGAGCCATATGGAAAGAGAGTTAGGTGGATATTTATGCATGGTTTACTGCAACACATATCTAACATCTACAGCCTTTTATCACCACTAGGCGTCAGGGAAAGCCCTTAGTATTGCGCCTTGCTGCATATTTGACCACTCGATGGTACATGGAGCCAGTCGGGTGCTTGTGTAGAGTCCCGTTGAGGAAGTTGGTGAGGTTCTGGTTCTTCATTTGGAATTTGTAGCAAGAGGTTAAGAAAAAGATGGTTTGGAATCTGTCAGTGATGATGTAGTAGGTGATTTCTTCCTCGTCATTCTCCTCGCTCTCCTCGGCAGGTAGCTCGTAGAATTGGTTCGTCCACAGTTTCGGCATGTTTGTCTGCGCCAGTGCTGGCCTCGACCACAGGTTACCGGCAGTGCCAGTAGAGTTGGATTGGAGGGCCTCAATTAGGTCTTGGTGTTAAGGAAAAGGTGTGAAGGAAAAGGTGTGAAGGAAAGGCGAAACAAAAAGAACCGGCGGCTGACGCATGTGGTAGTACTGGAAGTCGACGCCAAACCGAAATTACCTTTAGCGGACTACAGTTCTTTTGTTTTGACTCTAGTCTAAAGGGTCGTTATCAGTCCTTGTTCTGGAACAAAAGCGATCGAGCCTGCAAGAAAAATTGGTCTGCAATGTTGCGCACAAAGGTTGCGCTGGAGCTGTGCATGCACTGTGATGAGTACATCGGATTGGCTTCCTATATGCTTTTGAGCTATTTTCTGGCTTGCACTACTTGTATCAAAAGTGATCAGCAATTATGGGCAATCATTTTCTCTGAGCACAAAACCCCCCCCCCGGGGGGGGGATCGTAAAAGATTGACCAATCCATCGCCCCCCCCCCCCTCGATGGCTCAGGAGTGTCCGGTTTGTGTGAAGCCCCTAACTGGCCAAATGCTTGCTGTGTCATCGCTCTCGACTCCTTGCCAGATGTGCCTGGAGGTGAGCACGGCCGAGCCGAAAGAGCTGGAGTGCAAGCACCTCTTCTGCCTCACCTGTCTCAAGGCCCAGGCAGGCGCCCAGGCCGGCCTCAGCTGTCCGCTCTGTCCGCCGGGAAAGCCGACGCCCCGTTTCACCCCGCCTCTTCTTTGCGCCCTCAGTTAGGCGGCAGTTTGCAGGAGCCCAGGGCTGGTCTTTTCTCCCCACGCCCGCCCTCCTCACCTCCTCTGAAAATCCCCAGCCCCTCGTCCAGTGCCGGGCTGAACTCCTGTGGGGACTTCAAGCGCCCGGATCGCATCAAGTATCTTTTTTTTCAGCACTCAACCAAAACAGGTTATGGCATCGTCATCACAGAAGAATTGACACAAGTAAGTAAAATGCAAGGGGGAGAGGTGATGGTGTTGTTCAGAATTTAGGGGGTCAAGGAAGTTTGGAGAAGATTGTTTGGGGCAGATTGTATCATCACTATTGGCTTTGCTCATAATGCACGGGCTGTCTGCAGATGGCGCTGCGGAGGGTGTGCGAAGTGGCTGTGCGGCTCCTGCGAGCACAGGGATGCCCATCTGGACCTAGAGCACCAGTGCGACGAGTCGAAGACGATCGCTCGGCTCCGTTCTGGACGCCCTAACGGTTGCCAGGCCCCTGTCCACCGCTGCTCACTCGGACTCATCCTGACTTCCAAAATGGACGAGAATCCTCGCAAGCGCCAGGTGGACTATTTCTGTGATGCTCTGAAGCCCAATCTTTACTCGCGCACCAAAGCCCACCAGGTGCACGCATGCACTGCTTTATGTGACTAAAGGAAGGGACAGGTTTGGAGGATTTGCTGGCCAAGAAGCTGAGCACTTTATTCGGAACGGGTGGAGACCGTGGCACTGCCTCTCCAGCAATGCCCCTGGAAAAGGCCTTGAAATTAGCTTATCAAGTGTATATTGCCCTAGTTCTAGCCTGCCAGCGAGCTTCTGACTTTTGTAGGCGATGGAGGTGGAGCCTCTTGAAGCTGAATCTGGCCCGCGCAACCATCCTATGCCCCAAAACTCGATTTCCAGGCAGCTTGCAGTTCGTTAGATCTTCTCACAAAAGCAAGAATTTGAAGGAGAGGGAGGCGGACTTCATAGGACCCATCTTTGAGCACGGCGTCAAGCCCTGTTCCGTGCGAAAATGGTTGGCTAATCTTTGATCAAAATCTGATGGATTGCAAAATTTAAAGGCACAAAAAATGACATCATAACTTAAAATTTTGGAAAAAAGTTTTTTAAATTAACCAAGCTATTTGGCAACTCATCTATGTATCAAAAGTTAGTTGACACATTTATGTTGTAAATTTTTAATTAGATCCTTTTCGGCTGGGGCGCGAAAATTGCAAAGAAAGCAGACGTTTCAGCATTCAGCGGCCGTCTCCTGCGCCGTCATCGGCGGAGGATGGAAGTACGCCGATGATAGGTGGAATCACGAGGAAAAAGATGGAGCTGTGGTCGCCTGCCGACGGCGTGGACTCCATCATCCATCCCTTGCAGCCTCAGCGATGGCTCCCCAAGGCTGCTCCACTGGACGACCAGCACCTGCTCATCTACACCAGCCCACCTGAGGATGCCCACCTGTGCGAGCTGTGGACCAGCGACTCCAGGCGGCGTCTTTTGGCCAGGCCAGAGACCGCACGCAGGGACAGCTTCCTGCTGTCTCTGTCCAGCTCTGCTGTCTTGCTGGGCGGATGGGATGTGAAAGAGGCGCAGTGGCAGACGGCGGTGCAGCGCTACAGCATGGCAGACGATGCCTGGCACCAACTCACCCATCTGCCCAGCCCCGAGCTCCTAGCTGCAGCCTCGCTCAGCGACCGCCTCTACGTCTGGGACTCCGACTTCTTCCGTGTCTACG
The DNA here is from genome assembly GCA_030248095.1 of Ptycholaimellus sp. GST1_10. Lineage (NCBI taxonomy): Eukaryota > Metazoa > Nematoda > Chromadorea > Chromadorida > Chromadoridae > Ptycholaimellus > Ptycholaimellus sp. GST1_10. The sequence continues at coordinate 5,431 of JASANA010000986.1, forward strand.
ACCCTGTTGCGGACAGCTGGAGCGAGCTGAAGGCAGCGTCGGGCTTGAAAGCAAAGTGCATCACGCAGATCGTCGCCGATCGCTGCAACGGATGCCTCTACGCCCGCACGGGGGATTACCTCTACCGCCTGGACAGCCGCGAAGGCGCCTTGGCTCCTGCCACTCCTGTGGGGCGGAACGCGTATTATCGACGACTGGTGGGAATGAGCGGAAGCATCTGGTCCTTCTCGGCCAACCGTGAGGCCAGCGGCATGCAGTGTCTGGAGGAGCGCATGAACACCTGGATCGACCATCCCAAAGACCTTCAGAGTCCCTGCTTAGCGCATTCCGCAACAGTCGGCTTCTAGCATACTGTCTAAACTTATAGATTGCTGCTTTGCATCAAAAAGAAAAAAACCAAAGCGCACAGAAGAAAGACTCTCCGGAAAGAAAAGAATAAAGGGAGGGAAAGGAAGCACGAGAAATATTGAGGACGCATCGATCAACATATATAAAAAAAAAAAGCAAGAATAAACAAACAATGCCATATGCACAAGAATCATAAATAGGTAAAAAAACCACGAAAAAAGAAACACTCGAGCAGCACCATCATCCACGAAGCAGGACAGGAGCTCAAAGCTAAAGCCAGCATTCATCACTCATCACTCACTCATTTCATCACTCACTCATTCAATCACCTCACCTCCTCAGACAGAAGAAGCCCAAATCGAAAGCAAGAGGGGCATAGATAGAATGAAGCGAATCAGGCAGACAAAAGGGCCAGACTCAGTCAGCGATATAAAGAGAACGCATACTATCACCAAAGCCAGCAAAGAAAAAAAGCCAGAGAAACCTCCCATCCAGAGGAGACGCTATCAAGTCAAAGCCCCAATCTTCAGATATGCATTTCATTTCATTTCATCTAGGGCGCTGCTGATTATCTTCTCTACTCGATAACTACTCTCCAATCACCGCGGCGCTCAAAAACCGCAAATCTCAGCCTATCACACCAGCCCCGAATCAACCCACAGGCAATTCATCCATCAATGGGGCCGGCAGCGGAGCGGAAGCACAGTCCCGAGCCAAGGACCAACCCAACGGATGAAAAATGAGGCTGCCAAATATTCCAGGGCAACTTCCCAGAAGAAGCTCCAAGGCTCAATGGACGCAGCAAACACAGAGCTAATCAAAAAAAAAGTGCCAAATGAAAAATGGGCAATATAGCCAAAAAAACGAAAAAGGTCCTCCTATCCTCCGCCTCCGCCGCGCCGCGCGACTCTATTCGGCGGGGGAGGCAATATCTGGGGCTCCAGTCTCAACTCACTATAGATATCGACACGGAGGGGCAGGCGCCTCCAGAATATTGGCCTCCTATGCCGAAAAGGGAAAGAAACAAGGGGGACCCACAGAAAAAAGAAAATCAAAAGCTGCTAGGAGGTCGGAGAGCTAAACCAAGGACAGATCGGAATCCGCAAAAAACACACAAAACGCTAAAAACAGAAATTGAAAAAAAAATTCATCTTCCAGCCACTTCAGCCCTCCATATGTCACTCAAAAAGGGAAGTCCATGTTAGACCAAATAAATGTAAGCACAGATAGAATCGCATATATACAACAAAAAAACTCAAGTCTCGGCAATTCTCAAAATGGGGCGGCGAGCGAGCGGAAGCACGCCCCTCAGCCCAAACCAACCCTAACGGAAAAATATGAGGCTGCCAAATATTCCATGGGCAACACAAAGCTGCGAAGGCTCAATGACGCAGCAAACACAAGCTAATCAAAAAAAATTGCCAAATTAAATGGGCAATATGGCCAAAAAACTGAAAAAGTCCGTCCTATCCGTCCGCCATCCGCCGGCGCCGCGCCACTCTGCTCGGCAGGGGAGGCAATATCGGGGCTCCATCTCAACTCACTATAGATATCACCTAGGCAGGCGCCTCCAAAGATTCCTCCTATGCCGAAAGAGGAAAAGAACGTAAGGGACCCACAAAAAAATCAAAAATCTAAATAGCTGCAATATGGTCGGAGAGCTAAACCAAGACAGATTCGAATCCGCAAAAAACTACAAAAACCTATAAAAATGAAATTAAAAAAAAAATTCATCTTCCAGCCACTTCAGCCCTTCCATATGTCGCTCAAAAAGGGAATCCTAGACCAAATAAATGTAAGCAAATTAAATCCATCATCATAAACAAAAAACTCAATCACTGGCAATTCTCAAAATGGGCCGCGAGAGCGAAGCACGTCCCCTTAGCCAAACCAACCCTAACATTAAAATATGACTGCAAAATATCCATGCAACTACAAAGCTGCGATAGGCTCAATGACGCAGCAAACACAACTAATCAAAAAAAATGCCAAATCAAATATTAAACTCTTGCTATTCATGACCACTCGCAGCAAAATATGCGCCCGAATTCAATCCTAACTAGTCCCAAGAGCATCCTCCCTCACGGCCCCATAAACCAAAAACATTTCAAATATATATGCATCTAATAATAATAAATCAAAAACCAGACTCCTAACAATGGAAGCAAAATAAAATTCAAAATTCAATTATCAACCAATTGCAATACCGAAATCTCCTTCCCGACCCAGTCCCCCACCGAACCACAAATTCAATTCTCCCCCCATCAATCAACTCCACCTCCCACCAAAATCAAAAAAGCCCCTCACCTATAATAAAGCCTAAACCAAATCCAATCCCCATGCCAGCAGAACACGCCGCACGCGCGGCAGAGCGGCGACAAACACACATTCAAAATCAAATGCCCAATTCTACCAATCAAAATAAATTCTCACCACTCCACACCAGACACCAATAATTCAAAAAGCCACCCAAAACCCTCCCTCCCGCACCCAAAACAAAAACACAAAAATATCATCTAAATAATAAAAAAAACCAGACTCCAAAATGAACAACAAAAAAATTAAAAAATAATATAACCAATCAAACCAACCCACAAACAACAAACCAAATAAACCCCAAAATCAACCAATCAAAAACCAAAAACAAAAACCCACCACCCAAAAAAAAAAACCAAACCAATCCCCACACAAAACCCACCCACCACCACAAACACAACAAACAAAAAAAAAAAAACAACAAACCAAACACAAAAAAAACAAACAAAACCCCCACACCCAAAAACAAAAAAAAAAACAAAACACCAACAAAAAACAAAAAAAAAAAAAACAAAACCAACCAAACCCCCCACTTTCCAACCTCAATTTCGGCATAAAGGAGGCCAAAAATCAAAATTCTGGAGGCGCCATGCCACCCTCCAGGGTCGATATACTATAGTGACGTTGAGACTGGAGCCCCAGATATTGCCAATCCCCATGCCGAGCAGAACGTACGGCGCACGGCGCACGGCGGATGGCGGACGGATAACGGACGGACACTTTTTCAAAAGTTTTTTGGCCATAACTTGCCCAATTCTCAACCAAATTTGGCAAACTTTTTTTTTGATTAAAGCTCTGTGTTTGCTGCGTCCATTGAGCCTACTCGCAGCTTTGTAAGTTGCCCATGGAATATTTGGCAGCCAATCATATTTTCAAAATCCGTAATAGGGTTGGTCCTTGGCTAAGAGGGGACCGTGCTTCCGCTCCGCTCGCACGGCCCCAATTTTGAGAATTGCCAAGAGAGAATTGCCACTTGAGTTTTTTTGTTCACAAGTCATATATGCCGATTCTAAATCTGTGCTTACATTTAAATTTGGTCTAAAAACCATGGACTTCCCTTTTTGAGTGACATATGGAAGGGCTGAAGTGGCTGGAAGATGAAAATTTTTTTTTCAAAATTTCAATGTTTTATAGACCAGTTTTGTGTAGTTTTTTGCAAGGATTCCGAATCTGTCCTTGGTTTAGCTCTCCGACCATCCTAGCAAACGCTATTTAAGATTTTCGATTTTTTTTGTAAGGGTCCCCCCTTACGTTCAATCAACTTTCCAACCTCAATTTCGGCATAAAGGAGGCCAAAAATCAAAATTCTGGAGGCGCCATGCCACCCTCCAGGGTCGATATACTATAGTGACGTTGAGACTGGAGCCCCAGATATTGCCAATCCCCATGCCGAGCAGAACGTACGGCGCACGGCGCACGGCGGACGGCGGACGGATAACGGACGGACACTTTTTCAAAAGTTTTTTGGCCATAACTTGCCCAATTCTCAACCAAATTTGGCAAACTTTTTTTTTGATTAAAGCTCTGTGTTTGCTGCGTCCATTGAGCCTACTCGCAGCTTTGTAAGTTGCCCATGGAATATTTGGCAGCCAATCATATTTTCAAAATCCGTAATAGGGTTGGTCCTTGGCTAAGAGGGGACCGTGCTTCCGCTCCGCTCGCACGGCCCCAATATGACCAAATAGGATGAAAATTGCCTAGTGGAGTTGATTCAGGGACGCTGGTAGTGATAGGACTGAGATATTGCAGGTTTTTGAGCCAAGCCACAGCGGTGATTCCAAGACCGAGAGTAGTTATCAGAAGTAGAACAACGAAGACTAAAAGCACCAGCAGCGCCACTAAAAGATGAAAAATGAAAACATGAAAAAATGCATAAAATCTGAAGATTACGGGGCTTTGACTTGATAGAGCGCTCAAGTTCATCTGGATACAGGGAAAGGTTCTCGAACGCCATTTTCTTTGCTGGCTTTGGTGATAAAGTAAAATCGCAGTTCTCTTTATATACAGCTGACTGAATCATGGCCCATTATTGTCTGCCTGATTCAGCTATCATTCATATCTAAATGCCAACCACTCCATTGCTTATCGAATTATAGGGCTTCTTCTGTCTGAGGAAGGTAGAGGGTGATAATGAATGAGTGAGTGATGAAAATGAGTGAGTGATGAGTGATGAAAATGCAATGGCTTTAGCTTTGAGCTCAACACAACTGTCCTGCATTCGTGGATGAATGGTGCTGCTCAGAAAGTGTTTACATTTTATTCGTGGTTTTTTTATACTATATCATGATTTGGAGCATTAAAGCTCGTTTGTCTCAAAATTAATTCCCTTTTTAAATTTTTCTATAAATATGTCCAAAATTAATGCAGTCGATAAAGAAATATTATGGGCTGCTCTTCGAATCATCAGATTCCAACCAATCTCGCAAACTACTGCCAATTCTTAATTATGAGAATTTTATAGAATAGGTATTTTGTGTGTTTTGAGTTTTTTTCATAATTTTGATGCAAAAAGCAGCAATACTATAAGTTTAGACAAGTATGCTAGAAGCCGACTGTTGCGGAATGCGCTAAGCAGGGACTCTGAAGGTCTTTGGGATGGTCGATCCAGGTGTTCATGCGCTCCTCCAGACACTGCATGCCGCTGGCCTCACGGTTGGCCGAGAAGGACCAGATGCTTCCGCTCATTCCCACCAGTCGTCGATAATACGCGTTCCGCCCCACAGGAGTGGCAGGAGCCAAGGCGCCTTCGCGGCTGTCCAGGCGGTAGAGGTAATCCCCCGTGCGGGCGTAGAGGCATCCGTTGCAGCGATCGGCGACGATCTGCGTGATGCACTTTGCTTTCAAGCCCGACGCTGCCTTCAGCTCGCTCCAGCTGTCCGCAACAGGGTCGTAGACACGGAAGAAGTCGGAGTCCCAGACGTAGAGGCGGTCGCTGAGCGAGGCTGCAGCTAGGAGCTCGGGGCTGGGCAGATGGGTGAGTTGGTGCCAGGCATCGTCTGCCATGCTGTAGCGCTGCACCGCCGTCTGCCACTGCGCCTCTTTCACATCCCATCCGCCCAGCAAGACAGCAGAGCTGGACAGAGACAGCAGGAAGCTGTCCCTGCGTGCGGTCTCTGGCCTGGCCAAAAGACGCCGCCTGGAGTCGCTGGTCCACAGCTCGCACAGGTGGGCATCCTCAGGTGGGCTGGTGTAGATGAGCAGGTGCTGGTCGTCCAGTGGAGCAGCCTTGGGGAGCCATCGCTGAGGCTGCAAGGGATGGATGATGGAGTCCACGCCGTCGGCAGGCGACCACAGCTCCATCTTTTTCTCGTGATTCCACCTATCATCGGCGTACTTCCATCCTCCGCCGATGACGGCGAGACGGCCGCTGAATGCTGAAACGTCTGCTTTCTTTGCAATTTTCGCGCCCCAGCCGAAAAGGATCTAATTAAAAATTTACAACATAAATGTGTCAACTAACTTTTGATACATAGATGAGTTGCCAAATAGCTTGGTTAATTTAAAAAACTTTTTTCCAAAATTTTAAGTTATGATGTCATTTTTTGTGCCTTTAAATTTTGCAATCCATCAGATTTTGATCAAAGATTAGCCAACCATTTTCGCACGGAACGGGCTTGACGCCGTGCTCAAAGATGGGTCCTATGAAGTCCGCCTCCCTCTCCTTCAAATTCTTGCTTTTGTGAGAAGATCTAACGAACTGCAAGCTGCCTGGAAATCGAGTTTGGGGCATAGGATGGTTGCGCGGGCCAGATTCAGCTTCAGAGGCTCCACCTCCATCGCCTACAAAAGGAATAAAGCACTGAATCGGACTTTCTTTTTCATCGGAAAAGCACTTTCAGTAATTTCATCCACTTTTAACAGCCAAAGGCCAAAAAACAGCCTAATGCCCAATACAATGCTTTAAAATGAAGTTGATGGTGAGCTGCTTGTACACCACGACCTGGTAGAAGCCCATGAAGACAATGTAGGAGCAAATGGACACAAGATTTGTAATCTACGCCCCAATTTACCTACATGGTGCGGTTATTGAGGTCAAAAACCCTTTAAAATGCCCCAAGACGAAGTTGATGATGAGCTGCTTGTACACCACGGCCTGGTAGAAGCCCATGAAGACAATGTGTAAGCAAATGGACACAAGATTCGTAATCTAAGGCCCAGTTTACCTATATGGTGAGGTTATTAAGGCCAAAAACCCTTGAAATTGCCCCAAGACGAAGTTGATGATGAGCTGCTTGTACACCATGGCCTGGTAGAAGCCCGTGAAGACCAGATTTGCACCTATGGTTGTTTGGTATCAAATCGTATCTATTTTTTGAGCCGGTTTCATATGTAGACTCAAAATTAACTTAAAACGGAGCCACAGGGCAGCATATCTTTTTTTGGATTCTTACAGTGCAACCTATAGGTCAGAAATGGTCAAAAAATTTTTTTTCAAAATTTCAATCTTTTATACACAGGTTTTGTGTAGTTTTTTGCAAGGATTCCGAATCTGTGCTTGTTTTTGCCCTCCGAGTATCCTAGCAAACATTATTCAAAATTTTCGATTTTTTTGTAAGGGTCCCCCCTTACATTCAATCGAATTTCCAACCTCAATTTCGGCATAAAGGAGGCCGAAAATCAAAATTCTGGACCCACCATGCCACCCTCTAGGGTCGATATACTATAGTGATGAAGTTGATGATGAGCGGCTTGTACACCACGGCCTGGCAGAAACCCATGAATACAATGTGTAAGCAAATGGACAAAAGATTCGTAATTTATGCCCCAATTTACCTATATGGTGCTGTTATTGAGGCCAAAAACCCCTTAAAATGCCCCAAGACGAAGTTGATGATGAGCTACTTGTACACCATGGCCTGGTAGAAGCCCATGAAGACAATGTGTAAGCAAATGGACAAAAGATTCGTAATCTACGCCTCAATTTACCTATATGGTGCTGTTATTGAGACCAAAAACCCTGTAAAATGCCCCAAGACGAAGTTGGTGATGAGCTGCTTGTACACCATGGCCTGGTAGAAGCCCATGAAGACCAGATTTGCACCTATGGTTGTTTGGTATCAAATCGTATTTATTTTTTAAGCCGGTTTCATATCTAGACTCAAAATTAACTTAAACCATTGCCACTGGGCAGCATATCATTTTTAGGATCATTACAGTGCACCCTATAGGTCAAAAATGGTCAAATTTTTTTTCAAAATTTTAATGTTTTATATTCGGGTTTTGTGTAGTTTTTTGCCAGGATTCCGAATCTATCCTTGTTTTTTGCGTCCGAGCATCCTAAAAAAGTTATTCAAGATTTTCGATTTTTTTTGTAAGGGTCCCCCCTTACATTCAATCAATTTTCCAACCTCAATTTCGGCATAAAGGAGGCCAATAATCAAAATTCTAGAGGCACCATGGCACCCTCCAGTGTCGATATACTATAGTGACGTTGAGACTGGAGCCCCAGATATTGCCAATCCCCATGCCGAGCAGAACGTACAGCGGACAGCGGACGGCGGACGGATAATGGACGGACACTTTTTAAAAAGTTTTTTGGGCATAACTTGCCCAATTCTCAACCAAATTTGGCAAAATTTTTTTAATTAAAGCTCTGTGTCTGCTGCATCCATTGAGCCTACTCACAGCTCTGTAACATGACCATGGAATAAATGGCATTGATTCATATTTTCAAAAGCCGTAATAGGGTTGGTCCTTGGCTAAGAGGGGACTGTGCTTATGCTCCGCTCGCACAGCCCCAATACAAAAGTGACCAGTATTGAAATTTGACGGCAAAAGAAAAAACCATTTCGTTGTCTAATATTCCGTTTCCTAACTCTTGCGATATTTTTTGAACAACTTGCTCACTATTTTAAAGTTAATCCTACGTGAAGCGTTCGCAAACAATGCAGCTGCTTGGCCCAGTAAAAGCAGACTTTCTGCAAAATGCTTTCTTTGTGCTTTGGGAGTTGTGAAAAATCGAGAAAATAATGTCGATAATTTAAACGATCGATTTAAATGATCGATAATTTACCTAAACGAAACTTCAACGAAAACTTCAGATCAATTTCACTGGTCAATCAAATACCTGTTGGATTCATCCAGTTTTTGCTCGGTGTTATCATTGTCAAAGTATTAATACCAAAGCGGCCTGCTAGCTTTCCGACTAGTGTTCTACAATAAGTTAATCCTCGTTTTTTATGTATATACTGGGACTCCAAACTCAGGTTCGAGCTTCTGATCACTTGATATGTTTGCGATGGGCCAGCCACCCAACTCTTTCAACGTCTGGAAGCAACTCTAATTTTTGAATATTATGGCAGTCGTTTTTTTACCTCGAAAAATTCACTAGTTTTACGCTCTTCCTTGCTGAGGCATTTGGCGTATAGCAAATGCGCTTGCATTACTGCTGCAGGCCAATCGTTGCCGGAGGTTGCATTCTTTGGCTAAAATTTGACTACAATCCGTTTAGCTGCGATTTGTGCTTGCTTAGGAAAAGCTTTTGAAAAAAGACCATTATCGATGCAATGAACCAGGCTGGGACGCTGATCTGAGTTCGTGTTAGTTCGCGAAAAATTCCCTGTCTCATGAATTATGATTTTGAGAGTGAAAATGCGCATGACAGTGACTTTCTTTCTTGTTGACAACGTTTTTATATATTTTCCCTAACAGTCGAATTTTTAAACAAATCAAATAGCTTTGTTCATCAATTGCTGACTTAACAGTGTTATGAAAAAAAATATTAAAACTTATTGACTAAATTGATGAT